>JAPKLW010001585.1:0-16777 GCA_026898455.1 Plectranthus barbatus
CGGCGGCGGGCTGGCGGCGGCGGCGGTCGGCGGCAGCTTCGGTCGTCATCGGCTGCTGATGTCCCGTCGTGGTGGCTCGTGTTTTGGTGGTTTGTGCAATCCTGTGTTAACCCTAGGGTTTGCATTAGGGTTAGGGCAAATCATCAGATCACAAAAGATTTGGAGGTTGAAGATTTGGAGGCCCTTGAAGATTTGAAAAGATTTGGACTTATCCAAATTAATTCAAATTCAAATTGTAATAGATAGAATTTTATTTTCTATTTTTTTTGGGGCCACGAGGAATTTTTGTTTGTCTTAATTGTCCTCGTATGATATGTGATTTATTTATGTGCGCAAGTAAGCATGTGTAGATAATAGGAAAAGCATGATTTACTGCTTTTATTATTTACAGCTTTCCAAGCATGTTTATGTGATTAATTTCTTTTGTTGGATTATATTTTGGGAATTTTTGGGCTTGTTTAATTACATGCAAAAATTTGGGAAATATAATGACAAAAAGAAATTATGTGTGCGCATAAAGAAACCTTTTAAAAGAAAAACACTAAGCAGATTTTTTTAATTAAAATCAAAAGACCTCCACAAAGCGGTCCTAGGCTGTAAGTGTATCTCTCATTCTAGTAAATGTCTACGAGTGTAGCTTGCTAGTTCCCGGAGGTACATGGATACGGTTGTTGGGATTTCTAGACAAACAATTTAAATCATGTGAATAGTGGGAGGGCTTTGCGTAAACGTCTACGAGTGTAGCTTGCGTAGACCTCTTTCACAAGTATTCTAGGATTGATTTAAATTAAAGATAACAAAAGC
Organism: Plectranthus barbatus; assembly: GCA_026898455.1. Lineage (NCBI taxonomy): Eukaryota > Viridiplantae > Streptophyta > Magnoliopsida > Lamiales > Lamiaceae > Plectranthus > Plectranthus barbatus. The sequence continues at coordinate 805 of JAPKLW010001585.1, forward strand.
TTTGAGGGCTGTGCGGTATGGTTACGTGCCATGCTAAACTGTCTCTTTTGGCCGGAGTTAAATTTGTGGTTAATTGCTTAGAAGCATCTTAGAATATAATGCAAGAATTGCATCCCTGTTCTTGAGAGATGACTTGGTCTAAGGTTTTCACTAATTATTAATTTCTAGTGTCAAAAGCTTCCTGACATGGTAGTGAAATTAAATGGATTGGGGCTTAAAACCCGCAGTTCTGGTCGAGGGTGACATCGTAAATGTCTACGAGTGTAGCTTGCGGTGGGAACTCTTGGGCAATTAGTGGAAAACATTTGTAATTGATTTATTAAAAGGTTTTCAATGCATTTGTTTTCGAAGTTCAACATGTATGTTCTTATTTAAGATCTTTATTGTTTCAGATATGTCTATGTCTACTGTCGATCATATACTTGCTCTCAATCCTCTTACTGGTCCGAACTTCCACGAGTGGAGATATTGCATTGAATATATTCTCCTGACTATGCAACACATGTTTGTTCTTACTATGATGCCACTTGAACCACGTTACCATAAAGTGTCTAGAAAAGAGAAGGAGTTCTATGATAGTTGGGTGGCTTCTGAGGATTTTACTTACAAGTTAATCTCAGATAACCTTTCTAGAGAACTCAGGCTCAAATACATGGGCTATGCTAGCTCTGTAGGAATCTGGATGGACTTGGTGCGTACGTATGGTGAAGTGGAACGAACTGTAAACTGTGATCTCGTTAGAGACCTTGTCTGTAAGAGAATGGTTGATGGCAGTTCGTTGACACTGCATGTGATGATCATGGATAACACCATGAAACGATTCACACGTGGAGGTGGAAATATCAGCGATCGGGCCAAGATCGATATTATCCTGAACTCATTGCCGATTTCTTTCTATTACTTTAAGAAGGATGTAGCTAAGAGAAGTGAGTACTCTTTCAAGGAGTTGCTTACTGATCTTATAGCAGGACAGTCCTTTGTGCCTTCATGGGAGTCTGAGTTATCAGATCTTGAGCACAGCCTGGGCACATTGAAAGATGTGGTTCATATTGTGTGCAAGAATATGATTGATCGCAGATCACGTGAGAGGAAGTCAAATGAAATGAAGAGGGTTGGTGTCACTTCAAGTGAGAAGGCATGCAGAAGCAAAGGTCAAGGTACGTCATTTGCATTTGTAATGGAAACATGTTTAGCATCGGTTTCTACTCATTCGTGGGTAGTGGATACTGGAGCTACTGATCATGTTTGTTACATTTTGCAGGGGTTCACACCGAGGAGGGTGCTGAAGAATGACGAGGTTACTATCTCAATGGGGAACGCAGCACAAGTGAGTGCAGCTGCCATTGGAGATTTCACCTTGTACTTTGACGATTCTGTTTTAACATTGAGAGATGTTTTGTATGTGCCGGATTTTCGGCGGAATCTTATTTCAGTTTCCAAACTTTATGTTGATGGATATTCAGTTATTTTTGATAGTTGTGTTTCTATCATTGGTAATAACGGTGTTATCTGTCGTGGAATGCTGAATAATTCTCTCTATGTTGTTAACTGTAATCATAAGTCTTCCGCAAGCATTGCATGTAATTCATCCGTAATTGATAATCCTAGGAAGAGAAAACTAACTTCTTCTGATAAGGATCTTACATATCTCTGGCACTTGAGACTCGGTCACATCAGCTTGAAGCGGATTCAAAGACTTGCAGATGACGGTACATTGGACCTAGTCCGGGCTGTACCTTATCAAGTCTGTGAATCCTGCATCAAGGGCAAGATGTCTACTAGGCCTTTCAAGGCTAGTCAGTCTCGAGCAGAGGATGTGTTGGAGTTGATCCATTCTGACTTGTGCGGATCGATGTCCACGCAGGCTCGTGGAGGGTACGAGTACTTCGTCACTTTTATTGACGACTACTCAAGGTACGGATACGTTTACCTGCTTCGCTACAAGTCTGAATGCTTTGAGAAATTCAAAGAATTCAAGGCTGAGGTAGAAAAGAAGGTCGGGAAAACTATCAAGTCACTGCAATCTGACCGCGGTGGCGAATACCTCGGTAACGAGTTTCTGCAGTATTTGTCAGAAAATGGGATTACATCCCAATGGACTGCACCGGGTACTCCCCAGCAAAATGGTGTAGCTGAAAGAAGAAATAGGACTCTTCTAGAGATGGTAAGATCAATGATGAGTTATGCAAACTTACCAATTTCGTTTTGGGGTTACGCATTGGAGACAGCAGCTTACGTGCTTAATGTGGTGCCTTCTAAATCAGTTCCTAAGACGCCTTCTGAGCTCTTCCTTGGTCGCAAACCTAGTTTGTCCAAGTTTAGAGTATGGGGCTGTCCGGCACACGTACTGTCGAAGGAACCTGATAAATTAGAAAGCAGGTCAAAAGTAATGCTGTTCATAGGGTATCCCAGGCAAACGAAAGGTGGTTACTTTTACTGTCCTGAGAGTCAAAGAGTCGTTGTTAGCACCAACGCTTGATTCTTGGAGGATGAGTATGTGAGTAATCACAAGTCAAGGAGTGATATCGTTCTTCAAGAAATTGAGAACGAGAATGCAATTCCAAGGGAAGGGGAACGTGTAGATGTGGGTGCACCTGTGAGAGGTACAGCACCACAGACACGTTCTTCAGTGCAAGGTGCAGGACCACAAGTCACTGCACCTACTACTGACACGACACCGATGCCTCGTCGTAGTGGGATAGTTATTTTCCAGCCGGAAAGTTACATGTTCATGGGTTAGTCTTTGGACTTGAGCCCGGAAGACGGACATGAGGACTCTGACCCACTGACTTACGAAGAGGCAGTGCAGGACAAGGATGTTGCCAAATGGCAAGGCGCCATGGATTCTGAAATAGAATCCATAACTGCTATGGATGTATACCAGAAAACTGATTTGCCGGTTGGCTTTAGGGCCATAGGGTGCAAATGGGTATACAAACGAAAGAAAGGGGCAGATGGAAAGATTACGACTTTCAAGGCCAGGCTGGTGGCAAAGGGTTATAGTCAGAAAGAGGGCATTGACTATGACGAAACCTTTTCACCCGTAGCCATGCTCAAGTCCATCCGGATACTCCTTGCCATAGCTGCGCATATGGACCTCGAGATCTGGCAGATGGATGTCAAAACCGCTTTTCTAAACGGTTACCTTGAAGAAGGTAGGGACATCTATATGCAGCAACCCGAGGGTTACATAAGCAAGGGCAAAGAACATCTTGTCTGGAAGCTTAGGAAGTCCTTGTATGGACTTAAGCAAGCTTCAAAGTCGTGGAACTTGCGTTTCAACGATGTGATTAAATCCTATGGATTTGCACAGTTGGAAAACAAAAGTTGTGTTTACCGACTTTGTGTCAGTGGGAGCGTGGTCTTCCTTGCACTATATGTTGATGACATACTCCTATTTTGAAACAACGAGGGAGTGATGTCCAAAATCAAGGTTTGGTTATCCGAACAGTTCCAAATGAAGGATATGGGTGAAGCTGGCTACATTCTTGGGATTAAGGTCTTACGAGATCGTAAAAGATGAATGTTGAGCTTGTCCCAGGCATCCTATGTGGATACTGTGATAGCCCGGTTCAGCATGCAACTCGCCAAGAAAGGCTTACTACCTTTCCGACATGGCGTTCATCTTTCTAGTGGGCAGTGTCCTCAGACACAGTGGGAGAAAGACGAGATGAGTCTTGTACCATATGCTTCGGCTGTGGGTAGCCTCATGTATGCGATGCTGTGTACCAGGCCAGATATCTGTTATGCCGTGGGCATGGTAGCAAGATATCAGTCTAACCCTGGACAGGCGCACTGGACTGCTGTGAAGCATATCCTCAAGTATTTGAAAAGAACTAGGAATTTCTGCCTAGTTTATCAAAGTGAGGATTTGTGCCCTGTGGGTTATACGGACTCGGATTTCCAAGGGGACCAGGATGAGAAGAAATCGACCTCAGGTTATGTGTTTACCCTGGGAGGTGGAGCTGTATCTTGGAGGAGCTCAAAGCAGAAATGCATTGCTGACTCCACCATGGAGGCGGAATATGTCGCCGCCTCCGATGCCTCGAAAGAGGGGGTGTGGCTCCGGAACTACCTTTTAGAGTTGGGCGTGATCTCGAGTTTGCCGAGGAGCATCACAATTTATTGTGATAACTCTGGTGCAGTTGCAAACTCAAAGGAACCGCGGTCTCACAGGGCAAGCAAACACATAGAGAGAAAGTACCATATCATACGAGAAATCGTATCGAGGGGCGATGTGCTGATTAAGAAGATTGACACTGCTGACAATCTTGCTGATCCGTTTACAAAGAGCTTGCCGCAGAAGGTTTACGAAAGACATATTCGTGAGCTGGGTCTGAGGTGGATGCCGATCACTGATAGTGGTTAAAGACAGCAGACTAGATAGACAAACTGTATACTCTGTAATAGCTTAATTATGCTTTGAGTATAAGTGGGAGATTGATGGGTTTTGTATACTGAAAGCATTTATTACAATGTGTATACAACGGTTTATTTCTCCTATCTGTTAACAATCGTACATGTATGAACAATGGTATCCTCTTGTCTCACCGATAGGGAAAATCATACGGCGTGTTGTAGATCGCAGAAGACAGTATGATCACTTGACCTAGTGAGACATAAACCATAATCACAGCCGAGACAGCGTGTGAGGATACGTCTGTCCAGATGGCTGCGGCATTGTCGGAATAAGTAGCTTGTCTTGGTTTCTTGACATGCTGGTACGCGGAGGTGGCGTATTGATGGACCGCAGTGAGATATATTCGTCTGTCTGACATCAGCGAATAAAAGATCTCGTCATATTGATTGAGTTCAAACCCTAACGAAGGTGCAGGAGTTTGCACGGGTTGACTGTTGCTTTGACTTGCCATGGTGGAGAGCCAACACAGCGCGCTCGTTTATCCGCATCTTGGGTAACAACAGTTCGTGTAGTACCGCCTGAGACTGAACTTAGGTAACCATATCCGAGTAATAGAATGGGGACATTCCCTGAGGAGCTCAATAACATTCATCGTGCCAAAGTCCTGCAAGCTGATTAAGTTCAGGCACGAGTGATAAGGTTTGAGTGGTACTACTCAGGAATAATAAGATATTAATTAATTGTAGTGAGAGCTTGTCAGAGGCTCCGATTAATTAATGAATGTCCGGTAACCTTAAATATGGGGATTCTCAATTAATGCAACCCGCTCTCACAACGTGGTAATAAAGGGGTAAGTCAGTATTAATTCTGTGGTGAACAAGAATTAATATTAGTTAATTAATTGTGTCCTGGGTTGTGGACATGGGAATTAATTAATTGGAGGCCCACCTTATTATTTGCATTAGGTCCCAGGTCTGGCCCAAATAAGTGTGCTGAATTGAGCCCAGTAGCCCATCAGGGATAAAACCCTGGGTCTATAAATAGACCACTCTCTGTGGAAACCCTAGCCACCTTTTGTGATTATTCAAAATCAGTCAAAAACTAGGGCAGATAGAGATGGGGCACCGAATGGAGATTCAAAGGAGGAGAATTTTCGAATTCTGGTCCTGCTCAAGCCACAGATCTACGGAGTCCTCACCAGTAGTAGATCTGAACAGCGCCGGGATACAGATCTGAAGATCTAATCTAGAGAACAAATTTTCTTTCTTCCCTCTGTTGTTTTCGAATTTTGTTTTGAAATTAGGGTTGCTAATTTCTGTTTCCGCAGACAAATTCGAATCGCGTGGTTGAATCGAAGTTTGGAATTCAAACGCGAAAGATCGGTTCAGAGACTACGGAATAACGGTAAACCCTAAATCCACAATCTTGTATTAAATTCATAGGAGCATGCTAGGGTTTTGTGAATTTGTATTATGAGCAATATCCATAGATCCGATCCGGTTCAGTTTGATTTTGGTGATTCGGTTCATGGTAAAACCCTACACATATGCTGGACAATCCCAAACCCTCACTTTGTTTAAACTTGGCTTTCGCCCATACCAGAGTTCCAGAGGCGTTTTAGGAACAAATTTAGAAGGTACAAGGTTAAGCAAATAGGCCGCTGTCTCCAAGGCATATCCCCAAACCGAAATCGGCAAGCTTGCATAACTCATCATTGACCAGATCATTTCCAAAAGAGTCTTATTTCTTCTTTCTGCCACACCATTTTGTTGAGGGGTTCCTGGTGCAGTCCACTGGGATGTAATCCCGTTATCTGACAAGTACTGCAAGAACTCGTTACTGAGGTATTCTCCACCACGATCCGATCGTAGTGTTTTGATAGTCTTGCCCAACTTCTTTTCTACCTCAGTCCTAAACTCGTTGAATTTCTCAAAGCATTCAGACTCATAGCGAGGTAAATAGACATATCCAAATCTTGAGTAATCGTCAATAAATGTGACGAAGTACTTATAACCTCCACGAGATTGCGTGGACATCAGTCCACATAAGTCAGAATGGATCAACTCTAACACATCCTCTGCTCGAGACTGACTTGCCTTAAAAGGCCTGGTCATCATCTTTCCCTCTATACAGGATTCACAGATTTGATGCAGTACCACTTGAAAAGAATCCAAGAGCCCATCGCATGCTAATCTTTTAATCCTCTTTAGATTGATGTGACCTAGTCTCAAGTGCCAGAGATATGTTTGATCTTCATCTGAAGAAAACTTTCTCTTTAAATATTATTATTATTGGATGAGTTTGCAACATTCACGGAAGATTTATGCACACAATCAATGACATAGAGACAGTCAATCAGTTTGCCATGACAGATAACACCGTTATTACCAATGATAGATACTCCACTATCAAAAATAACTGACTATCCATCACTTAACAACTTGGAAACTGAAATTAATTTCCGCTGAAAAACCGGCACATATAAAACATCTCTCAAAATCAAAACATTATTTTCAAAGCATAAAGTAAAATCTCCAATGGCTAATGCTGAGACTCGCTCTCCGCTGCCCATTGAGATGGTAATCTCATCATGCATCAGCTGTCTTGTCGGCCTGAACCCCTTCAAAGTATAACAAACATGATCAGTAGCTCCAGTATCCATTACCCAAGAATGGGTAGAAACTAATGCTAAACATGATTCTGTTATTAATGCACATGACGTACCTTGTCTACCCATGCTAGGCACTAGACAATCTACTTCACTTCGCTTGCGTTTGCATGACCTGGTGATAGCTTCTGCTAGATCAACTTCATCTAATCTTTTAAGCATTGCTTCAGCAACTGCCATGTCAAGAGCTGACAAAGTTGGAGCAAACTCAAATGCTATCATATCAAATTCCTCTCGCAACAGGGTCATGAGTAACTCATGAAGAGGAAACTCACGCCTGGCACCGAAAGATTTGATGAAATCACTATAAGAATCAGATAGAGAGTTCAGGACAATGTTTATTTCTCCCCGCTTAATAATTCGTCCACATCTCTTTCTGTACTTTTTCATGATTTTCATCATACTGATGAAGTGCATAGCCAACGAACTCCCCTCAGTCATTTTCTTGCAAACCAGGTCTTTTACAAGCTCATAACTGATAGTTCGTCTCACCTTCCCATATACTTTCACAATGTCCCTCCTTATCTCAACAACACTTTGATATTTTCTGTACTTGAGCCTTAATTCTCTAGACAGACTGTTCATGATGAGATAGCGGGTAAAATCATCAGAAGCTTTCCTTCTCTCACAGAATTCTCGCTCATAGCCAGAACAATTCCATAGTGAGGAGACAGTGGGTCCATGTAAAGTACGTAGGCATGTTTTGCAGTACAGAGTTATTCCATCAGGCAAAATTTCCATTCAGGAAAATTCGGAACAGTTAAAGGGTTTGATGTCAAGAGGTTAACAATATGAGTAGTAGACATGTCTGAAAACAATAAATTAAAGCAGAAATTAAACATAGTCGTAAACAATTGAACCAATTAAATATTGAAACCTTATGATAAAACAATATTAATGTTTCCTCCACTTTGCCTAAGTATTACTATTGCAAGCCACACATGTGGACGTTTACAACAAAACACTTAACCATACTGCATCTTTCAATTCAAGTCCTTTAATTCCAATCCATGCCCGAGTTCCTTAGACAAATGGAATTAATAATTGGAGACTAACTTAAGACCATATTATCCTACTGAGCAGGGTCATCACAAATGAGTTATACTCTGGATAATATCTAAGCTAGCATACCATCAAAGCCAACCCTCCCATATAAGGATCTATTAGGACACACCCTGATCCCTTATAATAAAATAGTCTCATTTAATTCAATCTCTAGAGAACTTATAAAAACTCAATACGCAAGCTACACATGTAGATGTTAACTCATGAGCTCCCACTTCTCACATGAGTTAAATGTTTGTTTTAAGAAATCCTATCTATTAGAACTTATGAATAATAAATTAAGTAAACTACACATGTAGACGTTTACCTAATAAATTACCAACTTCCAATAAAGGATCACCTTGTGGAGGTCTTATTAAATAAGCTTGGTAATTTAAATTCATAAATTTCAATTGCACAGATTATTTTATGTAGCCATAATTATAACATTGCTAAAATTCTATCATGCAAGGCATGAACCCCGAATTTATAGTTATAATTAATTACACAAAATAAATCACATAGCATGCTTTAAAGCTGTAAATAAAAGCATTTAAACGTGCTCCTATTATCTACAACATGCTCAGAAGCTGCACAATTAATGTGAACACATATATCATGCGAAGACAAATAATAAAGTAAATAAAAAATGTCCTCGTGGCCACAATATAAAAAAATTAGAAATAATTCTATCTATTACAGTTAGGAAATATTTCACAGATCTTCAACTGAGCTCCCACTACTTGGACTGCGATCTGATTTTATTTTCTGAAAATTGGGCCTCCAATATTTGATACATCAGAAAATTGGACAACTGAGCCATTTAACCAAATCACGCGCATGGTCACACATTTCAAGCCTGATATCCCACGAGAACTCGGCTCGATGAGCCACCACCGGCGAACCACCGCCGCCGGTGACCCGCTGCCGCCGCGAGGGCTGCCGGAATTGCACTGCAGTCATACATGCATGCCGCATGGTTGCAGCCCGCGATTCCGCCTCCTTCGGCCGTCGCCCGCTTTGCCTGCGAATCACTGGTCTCCTTCTTCTTCATCACCGGCCACTCTGGCTCGCCAAAAATGCACGCAGGGCGCGGTGAGGACGTGCGCCCCGGCTGCAGCCGCAAACCCTAGGGTTTGCACTTCCGTAGTCGTGCCATCGCCACCGACTACCACCGCCGCTGCCATCCTTCTCCTGAGTCTCACCGCGCTACACCACCACCATCACCGACCGACGAGCGGGGAGAGTCACTGGCGCCAGTGCAGAATTGCCGTGAGACATGCGCGTGCAAAACCTAGGGTTTTACCGCGCCTGCGCATGCCACCATGCTCTCCTGGCCGCCCTGTCGCGCCTGCCGCGCCCCCAGCCCTCGCCGCTGGCTACCGTGCCCGTGCCACGCCTCCACGGCCGCGCCATCGTGCGAGCTGCTGCCTGCTGCGTACGGCCACATGGAACTTAGGGTTCCTCCGCGCGCCACCGCACTGGCTGCGGCCTACCCCAACTATCTACTATGTGCACCTTTAGCATGCCTTCGCGGCTTCATGACTTCCGTACACGTCCCTCGTGCCAGTGCCATCGTGTGCCGCCGCGATACATCACGCAATCCTTCATTCTTCGTGTTCTTATTGTTCTTTGTTCTCTATTTTATAGATTTAATTTAAAAATTGAAAAATTAAATGGAAGTGCATCCTAATACAATTTGGAATTTAAATCTAACCACAAATTTATCTCGTGGGCAAAAACAAATCCTTATAAAAGGGTGGATTAAATCGAGAACCACGAGGAATGAAAACACAATCATACAATGCAAATCTCATTCATGCATTCATTCAATAATAATTATCATGCAAATCATAGGCAATATTATTTTTCCCGACAGAGCCAATTAATGAACCTGACTCTGATACCAATTGAAGGGATTCATGAACTGAATCACGAAGTCCATTAGCCGAGATCGTTAATTGGATTATCAAAATAAATTGTTATGCCCTTGATTATTCCTATCATGCTCCTATTGATTATGCATAAGGGGGTTTATGCGGAATACCTGGATCATAGAAACCAGAAGAACGAGTGCGCAGAGATTTCATCCTCGATCTATTTTCCCGCGCACGAAGATTTATTCCTAACAAATGAAAGGAATTAAATCTAGAAAATCAAAGAGTGTTTTTCGAAAATAGGAATGAGAGAAGTAAGAAGATGATCCTCCTGATCTGATCTTCTGATCTGTATCCCTTCGGATTCCTTGCCCAGTTGAGAAGCCGAATTTCCTCCTCATTTCTCAGATCTAGTCGATCACACACAACTCCCAAATTCTTGTTTGTTGGGTTGCAACTTATGATCTTGTGGTGTGTTGTGATCCGAGAAACTAAGGGCTATTTTAAGGAAAATTCTAGACTTCTATTGGGCCTGAGTTTTCATAGGCCAGACCTGGGACCAGAATGCAAATAGCAAATAAGACCTATAAATTAATTAATTCTCATATTTGATACGTGCGTAAAATGACCTATATTTTGATGTGTGCACATGCTTGTTTGTGGCTATTTTACTCCCGTATCATATGTTTTTGTCGTATTTTGGTTGTGTTTTCGTGTTTTGTGTGTTTGATTTGTGTAGGATAGGTTTTGGGCATAAACGAGCAATTTTGGTGGAGTTTTGGAGGAAAATTGCACGTGTTTGGAGTTTGGAGAGCTCGACCGGCCGAGCGGGTGCAGGACCGGCCAAGCGGGGCATTCAGAGGGCTCGACCGGTCGAGCAGGTGCAGGATCGGCCGAGCGAAGGCTCAGAAGGTGTTCAGAGGGCTCGACCGGTCGAGCAGGTGCAGGACCGGCCGAGCCAGGCTGACAGAGAGCAGGCTCGGCCGAGCCATCTTCGACCGACCGAGCCTGGGTGGTTTTCTCCTGATTTGTGGCGGTTTCCAGCTTCGACTGGGCGAGCCATACTTCGACCGGGCAATCCGAGGCCCTGTTTGCTTGCTTATAAAAGGGGAAAAGGCAGTTATTTGAAGAGCTTTTTGTCATTTTTCACGGGAGTTAGCTAGATTTTTCCCTAGATTCCATTTTTCCATCACAATTCATCATAATCCTAGAGTATCTAGGAGATTAATTCATCAATCCTTGGAGGAGATTTTAAGATTCAAGGTGGTAGATCAAGGCAACCAAATCCAATTGGGGAAGATTTCAATCTCTACTTTTCAAATTGTAATGGATTTAATTGAATTCAAACTTGTATTTGTACAATTGAAAGGTATGAAGTTCTAATTCCATTTGGATGTTGATTTGAATGAGGATGCATGAGGTTTAGGTTTGATTATTGTTGTTTACCTTCCTCTTTGTGATTGAAGCATACTAGAGCTTGTTCCTATTCATCTAGATGTAGGTAATAGTCAGTTTAGATGATAATTGACACAATCATTGCAGCTAACACGCGGATAGGCGTGTCATGAATAGTATGACTTCTTGTGTTCCTTGATCCAATCCCTGTGCGGAGATAGGGCATAGGGCGATGATTTACGTGCTTTTAGGAGTGGTCTAGGGTCCGATAACGTAGCAGTTTGAAGATTTTAGTATCATCTACGGTTTATTCACCGTGACTGGGGATTGACTAGTGTAGGGTAAGAGTTCATCCAATTAGGAATTAAAATGTGTTTACATCAATGATTTACCTAAGTTGATTGCATCCAAGTTCATCTCAACATCCTATCTTCCTAATTTGAGCATTTGTTTGTTTTGGTTTACCAATTTGTGCAAAGGATTGAGTGAATGTCGATTGATTGTTTGATTCATGTTAGTCATACGTTGTTAGCATAAGTTTACATTGCTTGCCTAGTTGATAAAAAACTACTCAACGATTGATTTTGCCTAGCTATAAGACTTTACCGTAGTATCTCGGTACTCTAGCGGGCGAAGCGGAGAAGAGCTTGGATTTTATATTTTATTCTTTGTGTAGTTAAGAGTTTAATTAGATTGAACTTTTAGCCGCATCAAGTTTTGGCGCCGTTGCCGGGGACTTCATTTAATAGGTTGCTAGATATTGGGGGAAAAGTGAAGCTTGTAGGCTAGGTGTTTGTTCTATTGATTGTGTGAATTGTTTTGTTTTTAGCTTGTTGCTTGATAGTGGAATTTTGTTTGTTTGATCTAGTTGTTTTGTTTGGTAATTGGAATCTTTTGTGGAGTGTAGGTTGTATATGATCACGAGGTCCAAGGCTCGTGAGCTCTTGGAAAGGAAAGCACAACAAAGACAAGAAAGTATTGAGATTGATTTGGAAATGGCTAATCCGGGGGAAGATACAATGAGGATTGGAGAGTTAGAAAGACAAAATGAATTGATGAAGGTGTTGCTTAATGAAAGGAATGGTCCTCGTAGACCACTTCAAAATCTCTTCCGACCACAAGGAGAGCCGATGACCGGTGGTTTTCGACTTGGAGTAAATGACACGCAATTCGAAATTAAGCCGCAGTTGGTTCAAATGATACAGAATAATCAGTTTGGGGGACATGCGACCAAAGATCCGAATGTGCATATATCCCGATTTTTGGAAATCATGGATACCATTAAGATCAATCAGGTTCCTCAAGACTTAATTCGGCTGCGATTATTCTCATTTTCATTGAGGGATTTGGCGAGGCATTGGTTTGAGGGTCTAGACAAGACAAATATAGCTACTTGGGAAGACTTAAGAGAGAAATTCCTCTTTAAGTTTTTCCACCAAGCTTAACCTTGAAGAGAAGGGCGGACATAACTTCATTCGGGCAAAAGTACGATGAGCCTTTTTATGAAGCTTGGGATAGGTTCCGAGAACTTCTACGTAAGTGCCCACGCCATGGTCTATCTAAGAGTCAACAAATTTGCCAATTCTATGGTGGTTTGAATTATGATACAAAAGTCATGATGGATGCTTCTTCGGGAGGTGCATTTCTTGATCAAGAAGAAGAGGATGCTTGGAAAACAATTGAAAAAAATGGTTGAAAACAATTTCCAATGGCCAAGGGAACGGAAGGAATATAGACCAGTGAAGTCGGTCAACGATGCTTATGAGACGGAGTATTTTAAAGAACAAATAGCGGCCATGCAAAGGAAGCTCGACAAGCTATCTACTTCGGGAAGTGGAAGAGAGGAGATGATGATACTTAAGCATGACAATGCTTATTCAGAGAATGTAAATTTCGTTAATAAAAGGATGGGGTACAACAACCAACCCCAATACAATCCTCAAGGAAACATGTATTATCATCCGTCCAACCGGTTCCACCCTAATTTCTCCTATGCAAATCCGAAAAACGCTCTTAATCCTCCAATGCAATTGGAAGGAGGAGGGAGTAGTTGTCAAGGGGGATATGCAGGGGGAGGAAGTAGATATGTGAATCAAGAGATGAGGAGGAATCCGAATGAAGAGATTGATAAAAGGTTTGAGAAGTATGACGGAATGTTCTCGAAAATCCAGCTGCAAATTTCTTCAATTGCTAAACAATTGAGTGGCAAACATCAAGCTGGGAAATTTTCAAGCGACACGGAGATCGTACAAAAGAAAGGGTGTAATATGATTGGTGGTGAAGATATGTTGAATGAGAAATTGGAGGTCATGACTCCAAAAGTGGAAAGTGTTGAAACCAAGGAAGATGGAAAGGAGTTGAAAGAAGAGAGTGTGGAAGACGAGAAAGAAGAACAAGTTGAGAAGGTGCATTTCTTTGATTATGTTAGGAAATGAGATATAGAGATGCCACTTCCGGATGAAATTGAACGTGTTCCCATGTTAGATGAACTTGTTGGAATTGAGGTAACCTTGGATGGTGAACTACATGAACCGGGAAGTCAAGAAAATGAAGAGAAGAACATAGCTAGCAAAAAGGATGATCCGGGCGGTTTTATCATTGGTTGTCAAATTGGAGACGTGAAAGTTGAAAAAGCCTTGTGTGATTCCGGTGCTAGTGTGAACGTAATGTCGTGGGATTTATACAAAGAATTGGAGGTTGGACATCTTAAACCCACAAATCAAGTTTTGCAACTAGCAAATCAAGCTCTTTTTTGTCCTCGTGGAGTGGTTGAAGACGTGCATGTGAATATGTTGACATTCACATTTCCCGGAGATTTTCTTGTGGTGGACCTGAAAAACAAAGGCGGTATTCAATTGATTTTTGGAAGGCCTTTCTTACATACGGCCGATGCACTCTTTGACATGAAACAAGGGGAGCTTACTTTTTGTTGTGGGGGAAAAGAAGTTGTCTTTGCCTTACCTCGAAAGAATTTGCATGAATTTGAAGAGGAGAGAGTCGATAGGAAAAAGAGATTGAAGGATGTGCTCGATTCGGGATTAGACCCCAAGGAGTTCGAGGATGAAGAAAAGGATGATCCGGGAGACTTTGATGGATATGAACAAATTCGGACAAAGAAAGCTCGAGTGGATTCGGATCCACCTCGTAGTGCAAGAAGGAAGTTATCTTTCCCGGAGGATGATGTCATGCTAAATCAAGGTATGAGTTCGGGATCGGCACCATGGGATCACGATTGACTTGAGGTATGGTCGTCGAGCTTTCGACGTAAAACAAGCGCTTGTTGGGAGGCAACCCAATGTTTAAATTTTGTTATTTTTATGTTTTTTGAATAATGGTGTTATTAAGTTTGGTTTAATAATGTTGTTGAATGTTTTTGATGAAGGATTCTTAATTGTGTGTGGATTTACAAGTTTTTTTGGCATTGTGATTGAAGAATAGGAAGGATGGAAGGCCGTTTGTTTGTGAAAATGTCGGAAAAAAGGCGTGAAATGGTGGAAGTAAGGGCAGCTCGGCCGAGCGGGTGCAGGCTCGGCCGAGCTAAATCGAAGGCCAAGGGACAGAGGCTTTGCTCGGCCGAGCGGGTACAGGCTCGGCCGAGCCATAGCGTGCCAGCAGACCCCTCGCGTGAAACCATAGCATCGCTCGGCCGAGCCATCTGCTGCTTGATAAGTTAGGATTTTCACCAACTTATCTTATTGTTCTTTGACTGATTGTGTAGTGTTTAGATCGTTTTTGTATCATTTTCGTGCATGAAATAAATTTTGTACTTGGAATGTCGTGTTTGATGAATCATGCAGGTTTTTAGTCGAAAAAGCAGAGAAGGATTAGAATTCCAGTTTCAGCACCTCGTCGATCGACGGAAAGGCTCGTCGATCGACGAGGCAAAGGAAACCAAGCGCTCGACGAAGGGACAAGGGAGATCGACGGAAGTCAAGGCCTCGTCGATCGCTGCTCATGCTCGTCGATCGACGAGGATGTCCAAGGCCCAGCGATCGACGTCAAACAGCCACGGTCGATGCGCATGCGGGAATCCTAGTCTAGATCTGATTTGGAGATAAAGACATATCTAACCCTAGATACTGCTAGATACATCTTCCACCTCTATAAATATTCATGTAAATTCGATTTTTAAAAAGACGAGACCAGAGTTAGAGAGAGAAAAAGAGTTAGAGCAATTACAAGAATTTATTATTGAAGAGTTTTTAGAGTTTTATGTTTGAAGACAAGTTTCTACGGGAAGACTTCCGGATTCCAGTTTTTATGCAATTCAGGTTGTATTTTTCTTTGATGAATATTGCCATGAATATGTGTAACTAAATCCCTTCTCAGATTCTAGGGTTTCGAACTATCAATGTATGCTTGTTGTGATTAATTGAATTATTTTCCCTTTCCCTTCGTAGTTTGTGAAATATGTGCTTATTCATAATCTTGATTTGCTGATCACATCTTAGGATTATCTAGTTGATTACTTGAGACGTAACTGTGATAGTTTTCAATCGAAAGAGATTTTCACAATATAATTTGATTTCTTGTCGTAACTGAAGGAGATTAATTATAAGAATAAATATGTAGATCTTTGGAGTTAGTTAATTTATCTTGAGACCGAGCGGAGATAGGTAATTAATTAAT
>JAPKLW010001585.1:21270-51366 GCA_026898455.1 Plectranthus barbatus
CATCCAAGTTCATCTCAACATCCTATCTTCCTAATTTGAGCATTTGTTTGTTTTGGTTTACCAATTTGTGCAAAGGATTGAGTGAATGTCGATTGATTGTTTGATTCATGTTAGTCATACGTTGTTAGCATATGTTTACATTGCTTGCCTAGTTGATAAAAAACTACTCAACGATTGATTTTGCCTAGCTATAAGACTTTGCCGTAGTATCTCGGTACTCTAGCGGGCGAAGCGGAGAAGAACCTGGATTTGATATTTTATTCTTTGTGTAGTTAAGAGTTTAATTAGATTGAACTTTTAGCCGCATCAATATTTAACCCATAATATAATTAATTAATTAATATTGATTCATTCCACCAGAGAATCAATACTGTCCTACCTATTTGCTACCACGTTTGGAGGTACGGGTTGCATGGGCTTGGTTTATCCCCACATTTAAGGTTACAAATATTCGTTAATTAATTTAAGCTCTGACAAGCTATTTAATTAATTAACATCTTATAATCTTGAGTCAATCCACTCAAACCTTTTCACTTATGCTTGAACTTAATCAGCCTGCAGGACTTTAGCATAACGAACCTTTTGAGCTGCTCAGGGAAGTCACCATCCTATACTAGATGTGGTTACCTAGTTCTGGTACCAAACAGTCTCACACAAAATGCTATCACCCAAGATACAGTTATACAGGCTCAACTAGAGCCTTTCATTGCAACTCAAAGTGATACACAATCTGCATATACTTCCGTACCTTCATTTAGGTTTAGTATCTCATCAAGCCATATTGATATAGATTCTTTTAATGTCAGATAAATGAATCGATCTCAACTTAGGTCCTCATCAATGCGTACCCCACACCAGCACACCAAGCCGTCCAAGATAAGATGCTTATTATCGCGTATGCTGCAGCCTACACGGATAGTTTATCCTGGAACTGTCTCAACTGTGGTAATTATTTATATCTCGCTAGGTCAAGTGATCCATACGATCTTTCGTGATCTACTACAAACCGTATGATCTCCGTATTGACCAGATAAGAGGATAAGAGCGTTTGTGACACATGTTTGTTAATTCAGACAGGAGATGAACATACAACATTTATGATTCCCAGTATATTAACTAATCGACCTTGTTTATAATATACCAATCATAATGCTTTCAGTACATAAATCCATAAATATTTTCTCTACCTCTCCCCGAAGTCTTTCAATCTCCTTCTTCAAAGACTCATCACCTTCCTTCTTCTCAACATCTTTAACTTATGCTCGCCTTGGGTTCCCCCATTTCTGAGTATGTAGGGTCATCTTCTTGAATAGTTTCACAGACTTTTCTGCTAACTTGCTTAAGATGGATCCTCCAGCTGGGTTATCCACTGATTCTTGAGTCCTTTCGTTCATCCCGCAGTAGAATATGTGAGCCTTCTCCTCTGTGTCCACCCCATGTCCACGACAACTCCTTAACAACTCATTAAACCTGCTGCAAGCCTCAAATAGTTACTCATCTACCCTCTGACAGAACTGAAGAATGTCCATCTTTTTCTGAATGATAATGGAGGGTGGGAAGAAGTTTGTGAGCAACTCAGCTCTCAGATCCTCCCATTTCCAGATCCTACTACAGTCTAGGGCTATAGGCCCATAAATCAAGTTCAAGCCTGATCCATGAGTGAGAATGGGAACAGGCACAACCAGATCACGTCCTGGCTAACTCCCTTATGCTTGACTGTGTCATATACCACCATGAACATCCTGAGGTGTGTGTAAGGATCCTCCACAGCTCTGGCACCGAACTAGTTCTGCTGAACCATCTGAATTAGCCTTGTTTTTGAGTTCAAAATTATTGGCGCTGATGCCAATATTGAATCCTTTATTGCCGGGTTGCAGTCTGTACTTCCTTCCCATAGCACTGGGATCCCCATCATCAGAGTCTTCTGAATGTCGCATGTCCCTTTCCTGTTCCAATTGCCTTCTCAGTGCAGCCTCTCTTTTTTCCCTCAGTTATTTGACTGCTTCTCGCATTAGATGGACCTCTTGAATGAGCATCAAGGCATCCCTTGTTGATAGCTATGTGTCAGGATCCTCCAAGTGAGGCATATTCGGATCATCTTCTGGAGGATTCTGATTGTTTGGTGGCTCCATCTCACTTCCTACTTGGTTTTATTTCTTTTTCTTGTTGGTTCTTCTTTTATAGGATGCCTCAATCTCTAGATTGAGAGCCTCAAATGGTTTTCTTTGAGTCCTCATGTTCATGCACAACCTGAAGAGAAAATAGTGTAAAGGTTTGTCAATGTCAATCGACATGGGGCTGTGTCGACCAATGCGAGAGGATTTTCTGCGTCGATCGACGCGCTCGACGTCAATCAAAATAGAGATAAAAAATACAAACTCACGAATGCACACACAAAAAAATAAAAATAAACTCAATCCAGCAAATCATAAAACAAACTAGTAACAAGATAAAATCTAATAATTAGCTGACAACAATGCCAATTTAATCACTGTAAAATTTACAAATTAATTGCAAACGCAGTGACAAATAAATTTATAATATACCCTAAGGTAATCGAACCCAAAGGAATTGTATAACAAAATTATCTCATGTACTAATTATAATTCTAGAACTAAATGTTTGAGTAAACAGAAAATTAGGGTTATGATTTTGAAAATTAAAGATTGCAAAAACAGGAATTTAAAGGGTTTTGAAAAGCAAATTTTAAAGAACATAGATTGTAGGGTAATAATAAGATATATCTAATTAAAGCTTGAATTTTCCTTTCTCGAGATCTGCGTTGGTTGACGCAGCTTTGTGTCGGTCGATGCAGAACGCACAGGTCCATCTGTTTCTTGATCGATGCCGCACCACTTTGATCTTTCCACGTCGATCGATGCAGGCTTATGTCAGTCGACGCGAACTTTCTTTTCAACATCTTTGCACTTGTCTTCACGTTGATCGACACAATTTTGTGTCGATCGAAACATAGATTATCCCACTTCAACTATTTCATCTTTTAATCCACTCTTTAGCCCAAAAAGCTATAAAACATGACCATGACAAGTACAATACCTCATGATATCGACTTATGCATAAAATATACTAATAGCTAGACAAAATTATATAAAATAATAGAAAATAATATAGATAAGTGAGTCAAATTACGAGCTTATCATGATGCTAATATGCCAGGGGTCATACCCTACTCGGACTAGCATCGTAACTGCGGTAGGAGGCCACCTCCTAGTCACAATTGTGTTTTTGAAGATAGTGTAACCATTGTAAAGGAGCATGCTCATTCTCATAAAATAATTTTGGTGTCATAGGAGGATTTCAAACTTAAAAACCCATGTACGACCTGATGTAAAGGCATGGAAAAATTATTTATAAATGTAATGTTTTCGGGCTTGTGTTCACTAAGTATAATTTGTACTTAGTCTGTGCATTATTTCTAAAATGTACAGGTTAAAAGAAGCTTTAGAGCATAGTACGAGGTAGCAGTTGAAGTGGAGCTAAAGACTTTCATTTTTTAATAGTTAAACATTGAAGTGTTCATTGATAAACTTCCGCTACTAAACTCATGATGTTCTGTTAGACGTTTTAAAATTTCTTTTAATGTTGATTAACATTGAACTTCTTGCTTTCTCATTACTCGAGAAGCCAAGATCCCTTCTCGAGGAGACACCTTTTAACCAACATTCATACTTGGGATAAATGTTTGTTGAATTTATATTTAAATTGTGTGTTTTTTCTCATTTTGATTACTATCCCAAATGAATGTCTTGCACCCGATGTGCCTCAAATACAAATTTATGATTTGAATATAAATCGGGGCGTGACAAAGTGGTATCAGAGCCAGGTTTCTTTCTTTTTCTCTGAACCGAGGACCTCATTGTTTCGAGGCCTCTATTTGTCAATTAGTTGAAACAGCCTTACCTTGCTCCTGCTCCTACACTCATACTCGGTGCCACGCAAAGTAAATATTTTGGCAAATGAATGCTATAAATGCACAAACCTTATATGAAAGTTTATGAAAAATTTTGATGCATACATTGTTGCATCCTCTTTGTTATAGATTTAGAAGAAATTTGATAGCATAAAATTTTAAGCATTCAATTATCAAATTTCAATGCATAAAGTGTTGCATTTAAATTTTCAAAGAATTTTTGGAAAATAAAGTTTTCTTAGAGATTTCATGAAAATCTTTTACATGCATTATGAATGTTTTAATTCTATTTGAGGCCTTATTAGAGAACTTACATGTTTATAGGAAGCATGTATCTATATTAGTTTACCTTTACATAGAGATAGAATAAATAGGATTCTTTTGCGCCATAGTTGACCATAGAATTATTACATTTATAATTACGATTAAGTTTGCTGCTTGAGTACTTATTCATGCAGCTTAGTATTAAGACTTATATTTGATCTAATTGTTTGACACTTTGACTTTATGGTATTTCAGATTGCAAAATCTTTCTTTACCCGTTGTAAACCTTTGCCCCGCAATGCTTCGGGTGAAAAGAAAGTCAACTACTTCAGAACCTACCAAGTCTGCCGCGGTGACTCCCTCAACCGCTTCCTAACTTATTTCTACCAGTTCTAGTCTGATGCACGCCCATATGGGGTGACGAGAACCGATGGACTACAATGGATAGTAGAACTCCTACCCTCTCAGTGGCAGCGTTGGGCCCGTGTAAACCATTTGGACTTCTTAGCCAACTACTCTGCTGAAGAGTCTGATCTAAAATGGTTCATTGCTATCATTCACAGACAGCGTGCTATCTTCAGAAATCCTCCACCCAGCCCGCAGGCCCATAATCATGAAGCTGGAACCTCTTGAGTTCCGATTGTTGTATCTGACCATGAGTCAAAATCGGAGGAAGATGACCCTGAAGAGGACTCCTCGTATGGGTCGGACGATGAGGAACTTGACAGCTGCCACTATCCTTCCTACTCAAATATAAACTCTGAGGACTCCACAAATCTTTATTACAATCGCCCTGGGCCGACAGCCTGGAGAAAAAATGAGAGATAGATTGGGAGATTAGTATTTGGGCTTCGACAAGGAGATGGAATTAGAAGATGTCGATAAGTATGATGAAGAAAATGAGGATGATGATGAGGAAAATGAAGATGATAAAGAGTCTGAGGATGAGCAAGTGGTCCCGAAGGAAGACCAAGGACAACCCAAACAACACGAAGTTGCTCTAGTAGCTTTTATCTGGATAATCAATTATTGGCCGCGTCAATGGGCACAAGAATGGGGCAACGATGAATGGAATGTTGGAGAGGCCGAAAATGATCCAGATGTGGATGATGAAGCCGTGACTTCTCCTGAAGAAATAGACTAGTTAGACGACGGGATGGTCAACACCTCAGACGATGATCTCTGATTGTTGTAACTACTATTGCTGCATATGTATTAGCTACTAGTGTTTAGCTTGTTGGTTGTAACTGTAGGACTTGACCTTGTGGAAGTTGTGAAGACGCCTCTTAGGGCCCATGTAATTAACTAATGATGTAATAGTAGGAAAATAAGTCATAAAAGCTAGGTTCCTTCAGCGGGAGATGTAGAATGACGATTGTGGTAGCGAGCAATGCCAATTTTCCAACATGGCATCCCAAATTTTCAATGCAATGGCGATCGGATTTAATTCTTGCCATGATGTTTAAGTTTTCATAAACTGATTACTAATATTGTCCCTATTACGGGCATTCGAATTTAATATTTGCATGATGTTTAAGTTTTCATATACCGATTACTAATATTGTCCCTATAACGGTATCGAATGGTGTAATCTTGGTCATTGCCATGAGTTGAAAGGAATACATTTCCTTATAAGCTTTTAACTCCTCTCATTGAGGGACAACCCAACTTACTGTTGTAACATAAATTGTTGAATTACATGCGATCCTGAAAAGGATTATTTTACGCGTTGTGCGTATTGTTAGGTTTGAATGCCCTTCTGAATGATTAATTATATATATTGTAGAATGCCACCTACAGAAGTCCCTGCTAGAGGCCTAGGCCGAGGAAGAGGCCAACGCCCTCCAAACCCTAAAGGACAACAACCAGAACAATGCAAAGGGCCCTAAAATGAACAAAACTGGGAGCTATACCAAGAAGAGGTTGAATTCAACAACCTAGCACCTCATGCTGAGCCACCATGAATATGGGAGATATTCACCCGAAGGAATCCGCCACTGCTAGATGGAACTGAAGATCCGCCTGAGGCCGAGGCATGAATAAAAGTCATGGAACAAATTTTCAAAATATTGTCTTGTACAAATGAAGAGAAAGTTCAGTGCATATCTTTTCAACTAGTTGATGAATTTGAGCGTTTGTGGGAGACTCATCTGAAGACTCTTATGTTGGTCCCCGATCAGAGTGTTTATAGTTGCAACGAAATGTTAATGATATCTTGCACTTATCTTACTAAGGTCATGAATCAACAAATATCTATAAAATGTGTTTAAGCTCGAATATTCATTAGATTTACTTCAAGATATACTACAAAACTTGATGTGTTGAGTTTCAAAATAAATTGTAAGTTACGAAGTAAAAGCAGTAAATGAGCACGAGATTTATAACGGTTCGAAAAACTGTTCTACGTCCACTCTTCAATCCTTTTGACTGAAAATTCACAATGATTGATTACAAGGCCAGGCTTGATCTCTTACATTGAGTAGCTCCTCCGTCTGGTTAGTGTGCACCTTCAAGCACCTTGGTCTTCAATCATCACTTTGACATTCCTTAGAGTGAGGATGAACCTCCCTTCTCCTCGAACTTCGACCTTGGGATTTTTATAGTTCTTCCCAGAATCGTTCTTTTTGCGGTAGTAGCCCGTGATAATCACTCTTGTAGAACAAGGTGACTGCTAGATTCTTTCTAGGATAGAAAGAATCACAAAGGTAACCTTAGAAGAAAACTTCAAAGGTCTCGGGCTCTAAATTCGAAAGCTTATGCAATGCCTAGATCAAATGAGTGCTCGAATATAATTTCACGTGAGTTTGAGAGTATTTGAATTGTCTAACTTCTCTAATTTTTAATCTTCCAAACTCCTTAGCTCTTCGCGAAATCATGTATTTATAAGTGAAGATTCAAATTTCCGTTTAAATCTTATTTGTTAGACACAGGGTGTCTGCTCGCCAATCTCTGTTCTTCTTTTTCTGCAAAGTGCAGAGACTCTTCAGATCTCCTTCGTCTCTGATTGGCATTCTCCTTATTTTAGCCGTCTTTGTCAGAACGGATCTTTAGTTTTAATCTAGAAACCTTCCTTTTGTCTGTTGATTATCCTTTCTTTTGATTCGTCGGGTTTCCATGTGATTTTTGATCCTTCCTGTTTCACGA
This sequence comes from Plectranthus barbatus, assembly GCA_026898455.1. Classification (NCBI taxonomy): domain Eukaryota; kingdom Viridiplantae; phylum Streptophyta; class Magnoliopsida; order Lamiales; family Lamiaceae; genus Plectranthus; species Plectranthus barbatus. The sequence continues at coordinate 28,610 of JAPKLW010001585.1, forward strand.
CTCCGTGTAGAATGTTGATTGTTGTCATGCGTTGGCTGGCACTTGGTAGTCTGCTCACATCTCAACGATCTGATGAGATTCAGCAACAACTTGCTTCACTCTTTCAGCATTCCGTTAAGCCCTTCCAACATTCTTTACTAGCCTTTCCGATGTTTGCTAGCTTCTCAAGCAATCTTCATTCTTGCTGACTCCTTTAGCATTTTCTTTTCGCATGCTTGAGTCTTCTAGCATTTGAGCTTTGCTGATTCCTTCAACATTCTTCAATCCTTTCTTCTAGTTCTATTACAACTCGAATAAGGGTATCCTATACAGGACTTTTACAATTTGACACGATTCTAAGTTGCTCGAAACTAGATCGACAAAGCTTTGATGCACCAAAACCAAGATACATACAATTAAGATCAAAAGATTATAATATTTCTAACAATATTCCTAACAATTTCCCCCATGTTGGTGCGATCAAAGCCCTAATTCTAACTTACGGATCACGAGAAAGCTGATTTCATAGATTACAAAATATTCCTAGCAGTTCTATTCTCAGCATATTAACTCCCTTAGACTTAATATTGTTCACAAATGTTCCCCTTCAAAATATAAAGGGTATTGCTCGATTAAGAAATTTTGTTCAAGTAAATGGCTTTCAAATCATCAATCAAATTAGCATAAAGCACATTCACACACAATTATAGAGCAACACGCAGAAACATATCACACACACCCAAACAGTCCAAGCAATTTGCTGATTATACTGAATCTGTAAGTTCAGCTATAGGAATTTAGTTCGCAGTTGGACAATGTGGTGTTGTCTTCAACTTGGGTTAGTTCCATTAAAAATCTTTCAATAGAGTATAGGAAACAAACACCCAAATCAAAATCAAAAAGTTTTACCAAAAGACTTGTAGATGATACAAGGATTACTTTTTGATTGTCGAGGAGTCTGAATCAACATCTTTAGCGCTTGAGGAGCCGGTGGGTTTCTTCAGTGTCCTAAGAGTCTTTGTTGTTACTTTCATGAAGTTGTCAACCAGGGCTTCTCGCTCTTCCCTTCTGATCCTCTCCCTTTCCTCTTTCTTTCTTCGTTCCTCCTTCTCTTCTTCTTCTTGTTGTCTTCGCAAGTCTTCCTAAAGCTTTTTGCGTGCTTCGAGGTACCATATTCTTTCTTCTTCTTCTTCTTCTTCTTCTTCTTTTTGGCTCTCTGCTTCTTCTGCCAATCTCTTCTCTTCCCCATCTTTCATCGCAACCAAAAGATCGGTGGAGAAGGTCTCAAAGTTGTCCTGCAGAGTCTAGAGAATTTCCACCTTTACCTTGACCACTTGGGTTCGCACTTCAGTTCTCGCAATAGGCACAACCTGCTCTTCAATTTGCTTCTCTACCACAACATGAATGAACCTCTGGAGGTCCCTGTTAAAAGTACTAGAGCTTAAGAGCTCCACTGTCATGACCGGAGGCTCCATGGATATCACCATTTGATTGGAGGTGGTAGGGATGTCAGCAGTGGTTGTCATCTCCTGAGATGGATTGGCAGTCGGATCAACATCTTCTGCTGCAGTGTGTTCATCTTCTTGAACTTGTTCTTCTTCAACAACTATTGGAGAGGGAGGCCTAAAGCTATCCACCCGAGATGGGATATTGGCCAAGGTGATTAGTATCTGCTCTCTAAACTCCATCATCTTCCTATGATCCTCTGCTCTCTTTCGTGCAACTTTTTCTTCTGCCAATCTTGCTTGCAATTCAGTAGTTGCAGTCATCTGCCTTCTTGTTGCGGGGAATTTGAACGTCTGTGTGAATGGGGGTGAATCAGCAATGGTGTACTCATATGTAGGTAGTGAGTGATCTCTAGTGATTGTTCGGTGAGCCTTTATCTTTTGAAGCCTGGCAACTACTTGCTTCTCAGTGTACTACCGTTTGGATGTCTGATCCATCAAATCATCTGCTCATTCCACCTCACTTCTCCAGTAACTTAGACCCATTCTAGCTAGCATGATTGCGTGGTCTTCACAATGTAGTTTGTAGGTGGCATAGTCGTAGAATATCTACCTCTGGAACTCTATCTTCAACCAATCAAGATCGGAAGATCCTTCTGAGCGGCATAAGTGGTGTCAAGTTCTTCAGCAACTTGGGCTTCAATGAACACACAGATTTCTTTCACCCAAGAAATGAGGTTGTCGCTCTTCTCGTCCTTCACAGTGATGGGAGGGCACCATTTAGCAATTCTCTTCACCGTAAACCTCCTGTCCGGTTGTCCTTCCATCGGTACTCTCAGCGTCTCTGGTCTAAAAATAGATTCGCCTCCTGCAAGCATCAAGACCCCCTGGGCAGCTTCTGCACTCCCTGTCATCTCCACATCCTCATCACTTGGAATATCACTGAATGAAATGCTTGAGACTTCAGGAGAGGTAGGAATCAGAATACACCTTTGCCATAGTGATTCAATGGTCTTCTCGAGCACGAAGGGAGTATCTGCTCTTGAATTCTATTCTGACACAATAGATGGATCCTTTCCCAAAGCACGGAGATATTGCTCATTCTGTGCTCTCACGCTTGCAGTGAGGTTGGCCTATTATCAGGCTCGGGTCTCACCATCGAGCGAGGTAGTGGCTTCTTTCTCCATAGCTTCCTTCTCAAGAATGTCCTTCTCAGCAACTTCCCTCTCAACTGTTGATTTAGATTGTTGTACAACCATCTGAGTGACTACCTCAGCATTTGCTTCAACCTCATTGGTTCTGATCTCAAGGTCAGCATTCGCCTTATCTGCTGCCTTGTCTCCTTCTCTTTCAACGGGGATTTGGTTTTCCTTCTGCACCAAATCTTCTTCACCTAAAATAGCAACAATTGCTTGCACAACCAATTGTTTATCCACAACCACCTTCTCAATTACAGAACTGCTTCCACCTTGCACAATAGTCTGGCCCACACTTTCCTTCACAACACTGCTACCTCCTAGCACAATAGTCTGTCAGACAACATTTTTAGCATTAACACCACCACCATCACTTCGCCCTTGCGCAGTGACGGGCTGTTTAGTCTGAGTAGCAGCAGTTCTATCTCTTTGCGTAGGAGTCTGCTTTATTATCGGACCTCCTGTACCACTTGACATCACATCTTGCAAATCCTTGAATGCGCTTTTCCTTTGCATTTTTTCAAATTTTACATTAAACAGAGCATCTGGATTTTCAACCCTTTCTTCGGCATAACTGACCTTAGTCTTGCCTTTGACGATCCTTGCCTTCTCAACATCTTTCTAAGTGATGCATTCATGTTCATCAGCGGTTTGCATCTTGGCATTGCGCTCATCGTAAGTAGCTTTGACTTGCTCATATCAAGCACCCCTTTGCTCGAGAGTCATCTTCAACATTGCTTTGTCAAATTCCTTATACACTCTTGCCTTCTTCAATGCTTTCTCTTGTCGCCTCTTCTTCAACGCTTCTTAATTCTCTACATTGAATTCTAGTTTTCTCTTTGTATCTTTGGAGGCTTCCTCATCAGGAGTTTGTACTGCATCCTTAGCAATATCAGGAATTGGTAGAGTGGTGTCTACTACCGGAACTGTACCCTAAATAGTTGATCCTTGGAAACGATCGGTCCTTCCTCTCTGTTTGCCTTTCATTATCAACCAACTTTCTCTTCCTTTGCTGGGGACTCTTCTGCGTTCACTTTTTCTTCACTGCAGGCGGCATGAGAGGTTCCAGCTGTGTGATTTCTTGCAGGCTTTCATAGTCCTTAAACAAGGCATCCTGTTGTGCTTGCCTTCTCTCCTCTTCAATTTCCTCAGCAGTCAGTGGAATAGCTGTCTGCAGAATGGCGTCACCTGGGTAAGGCTCTTCTTCATCCGAAACTGGTTCATTGGGGTCGACATTGCTTTTCCCTTTTGGAAAGACCGGCTCCCTGAAGTTCTTCGCAGGTTGTTGTTTCTTGGTAGGGGGTATGTAATCAGTGGGTATCAAATCCTCTCCACGGAAACGTTTCCCTTTGGGTATAATGCCCTCAAGAAAGTGACTTATCTTGAGTACAAAACCCACGTCCTGAGTGAACGTATGCTCCGTCTTGATGTTCTTGTTTTTTTAGACATGCACCTGCCATTTGGAGTTGATGAAATTTGCCCAATTGCCACAAATTTGGTCTTTAATAGTCATCATAACAGCAAACTTTTTGACACTCAACTTTGAAAGCGAGCTAACTTCTTCAGCAAGCATCCTTATAATAATTTGTGCTAGGCTCTTCATAGGTTCTTCCAACAATCTCAACGGTACAGCCACCTTCCATGGTTCCGTAAACGTGTCTTTCTTCCACCTAAGCCATCGCCTCTTCATCTCTTCATCATCAGTCACTTTATGAGTGGCAACATCCTCTCCTTCCAATCTCAATCCATACCTTCCTGCCAACACTTCTTGGCTTACCACTATCTTGGTGCCTAAGACGCTTGTGGTGAAGAACTTCTCACTTTTATCAATCACGGCTTTTGCAAAGAATTCTGCAACTAGGTGAGGCCGGAACTTGATAGGCTCCGCAAAAAATACTTCAGAAGTCCTTCATGATAGAGTTTTTTGATAAGACTAGTGCAGTAGTGTTTTCTGAAATGAGGCTTGTAGAGTATCTTGTCCTTCCGTACTTGAGCTGCCCTTTGTTGTTCAATGGTGAGTTTGCCGCGTACTTTCCCATGAGCAATGGCCACCAAATGACCATAGGGGATTGATTCATCAATCTGCTATTTCTTGAACACATCTGAGAATGTCGGCTAAAATTGTTCAGGTTCCCCAGGAATGCATGACCTTTCGGGCGATTTAGCAGGGGCATTTGAATTGTTGGATAATTACGCCATTTGATAATTTTCTTGAACTCAGAAAAGATAGAGAGTCAAAAAATTTGGAAGCAAAAGTATAAGGTGTAATAGGGTTTAGAAATCCTAAACTAACTTCCTTTATACGATAAGAAGCAATCAGCTTCGTGTGAGTGGTTGGATCTCCTTTCTCATCTGGACAGATCGATAGTTGGGCAGTTTAGTGACTGTTTGCCTTACATTCCACGATGATGGAAAGTTGCGCTTGGCTGATGTGGCATCTACTTATTTGTTGCCGCCCTATGCAACAGTCACTCTTCCAATTAATATAGACTCCACAGCTGCTCCGTTAATCAGATAGTCCAGCATTTCAAGAGATTTGAAATTATTATCCATCTTCTATCTACTGGGCTGAATACAACAAACATAAGGCATTCTGCTGAGTGCTTGGACTCAACAATCAACAAGTATCTGCTAAGAGCTTGGACTCAACAACTTATATATACCTGCTGAGAGCTTGGACTCAGCACTGAACTTAGGTTCCACTAAGATCTCAGAATACCATAGATAATAGGAATTTGCTGAGAGCTTGAACACAACAGTAAACTTAGATTCTGCTAAGATCTTAGTATATCGTAGATAATAGGTATCTGCTGATAGCTTGGACTCAGCAGCTAATCTAGAATTTGCTAAGACTTTGAACTTAGCCATCTACGGGAATCTGCTGAGAGCTGGGACTCAGCAGCTATCGGGGTTCTACTGAGAGCTTGGACTCAGTAGATTCTTTTATAATTCTTGAATCTTTTTATTTCTAAGAGTCTTTATTGAGATCTTGGACTCAGTATTCATCAGAGTTCTCCTGAGAGCTTGGACTCACTAGTCAACAGAGAGTTTGCTTGATAAAAATTTATAACTTCAACCATCAAGCATTCTGCTTCCAATTTAGACTTCGGGAGAGACTTTGATATTTCTATCTGTTAATTTTTGTTTATCTTCGATTTAGTCTAAGGAAAATCATAATGGTTTTAGATAGGAAGCTATTTTCACAAGGAGTGTAATGATCTAGCATTTTGTTTAGGCAGTTATTATTTTGAGACAACAGAATATTGTCATCAAAACGAGCACATTGTTTTATTGATATCATTTATCTACAAGTTACAATGATCAAATTCATCTTCAAACAACTCCAAATAATCGGCTCCTTCTTCTTGGTCTCCTTCCCGAGCTGGTTGTTGTATGTCTCCCCACATGCGCAACAACTCCTTGTATTGGTTGTGAGATGTCTGTCCGCAAGTTTATCATCTACCTCCTCGAACTTGTACGTAGACATCTCTTCAACAACAACCTTCTTACTGCCTGTGGACAAATCGACATATGGTTCAAAAGGAAGTCTGAGTTACCCAAACCATGTGACTAAGCAATACCCATTCTCAGACCCACCTGACAAGCTTATATATTTCCAATGATAAAGCTGTCATGGCCTAACAAAATGGATCTCCTATCTCTATTCAGTTCTAATATCAGAAAACCCATTATTAGAGGAAAATCAAGAATTAAGAGAATCTTCTTAGATATGATTTCTCTGAAGATTACGACTTTTTCTCTCAATATGGAGACTTCCAAGTCACGTTGCTTGAACCCATCTTGAAGGTATTTTGGTGAGATGGTAAAGGATGACATCTTGTTTTCTTGAGCAATAGGGTTTAATCGAGAGGATTGAATGCATGAGGCGGGTTTAATTTTAGAGGGTTGAATATACTCTCCCAGACAAAAGAAACCTCCTTTTAAACAGATGAATCCATCCTGAAGATTTGTTCGATCAATCAAATCGTCTGCTTTGGGAACTAACGGTTTTGGTAATACTTTCCATGCGACCGTTTGTGATACTATATCCAGATCTGAATCATCTCGAGCCTAAAAAAAATCTTCAGAAATGATAACTTTGACCGTCACCACATTAATTCTCTCCATTAATGGGGTTTGTAACTGTTTTATCGGTTGGGAAAATCCCTTTTAATATTCTTCTTTGTTGAACAACTTCCCAAGGTTGATCCAACGGTCTTTTCCATTTGCTGCTGGGACTCAGCAATCACTAAGATGTCTGCTGGAAAATGATATTTCAGCATCTGGCGTCGAATCGGCTGAGAGCTTGAACTCAACAATTCGACTATAAATTTCTTTGCATCTTGTTGGAGAGTGTGAGCTTGGACACACTCTATTCTGCATCATCTCCAGAAATCCAAGAATTCTAATAACATAGTGAGAGCTGGGACTCATTCTTCTACAACCTCATCTAGCTCTAATAAATCGAGCTTAAGACAAAGCTCTTTGAATCTGCTTTCAGCTACAGTTTTGGTGAATATGTGATATGTACGTAAAATGACCTATTTTTCGATGTGTGAGCGTGCATGTTTGTGGCCATTTTACTCTCATATCATATGTTTTTGTTGCTCTTTAGTTGTGTTTTCGTGTTTTTGTGTTTTGAATGTTGTAGGTTGCGTTTTGAGCATAAAACAACACTTTTGGGGTGAGTTTCAGAGGCAAATCACCCGAGCTTGGAGTCAAAGGAGGATAGGCTCGCCCGAGCAGAGTAGAGGTATGAAATTTGGTGTTCAGAGACCTCGCCCGGCCGAGCCAAATCGGCCCAGCCGAGCCATGCAGGACAGAGACTTCGACCGACCGAGCCAAATTAGCCTGGCCGAGCCAGATCATGATTTTCAGCATTTGCAATTTTCAACATGGCTCGGGTGGCCCGGGCGATCCGAGGCCCTGTTTGCTTGTCTATAAAAGGGGGAAAATCCAATTTGTGGGGTAGTTTTGGATCATTTTTCATTTTACATTTTTTAGATTAGTTAGGAATTAAAACTTTTGGTAAAATTTCCAATAACTGTCACGAGAATTCTCTCTAAATCCATCTTCCAAACACTCCCCATCCACATTCAAGAGGATCTAGGCCACGTTCCTCCAAATTTTGTGAAGATCAAGGAAGATCAAGAGGTAGATTAAGTACAAGGAAGACAATTGAGGAAGATCATCATTTGACCTATCAATTTGTAATGGATTCTATCACTTTTTCTATTCTATTGTACACAATTGAAGGTATGAGGAGCTAAACTCTTATGTGAGTGTTGTTTCAATGGATATTGTTGAATTGTGATTGAATTTGATTGTTTACTTTCCTTTGAGAGCTTGAGTTGCACTAGATCTTAATCCTTACCACCTAGGTGTAGGTAATAGCCGGCGTAGGTGGTAGTTGATGTGAACGTTGCAGCCAACACACGGGCGGAATCATCGTGAATAGTGTAGATTCATACGATTTTAGTTCCAATCCCTATGCGGAGCTAGGTTGTAGGGTGATAATCGACGTTCTATTTGGAGTGGTCTATGGTTCAATAACGTAGTTGTTTGAGAACCTTAGTATCATCAACCGTTAGCTCGCCGTGACAAGGGGTTAACGAGTGTAGGGTCGATTGCTCAATCTCCTAGGGATCAAAAATGGTTTACAACATGATTTGATTCAACTTAACACAATTGATATTCACTCAACACTCACTCTTATCTCATTGTTGCACTTGATACTTTATCTACCTAATCGAAGAGAATTTATTGCTTGAACATTGGAAGTAATTGAACATGTTTGGATTTATGCTTTATTTCATTTATGTAAGGTTTGGTTATGATTTTTGCTTAGTTAAATAAACTCTCAACGACTTGTGCTTTGCCTAGCTATAAAGTCTCCAAACGAGTAAATGATATTCAATAGGGCGAATTAGAAGAACATAGATTGATAAAATTTAACATGATATAGTGTTGCATTTACATCGTACCAATATGTTTGCTAGCTGATCTTTTGTCCGAATGTAATCTAATTAGATATCCTTCTTCTCAACGTGATCTCGGTTGAAATGATGTCTGATATCAATGTGCTTTGTCCTTGAATGATGTACTGGATTCTTCGTGATGCACATCGCACTATTGCTGTCACAACAAATCGGGACGCATCCGGTACTGACTTTATAATCATGAAGTTGTTGCTTGATCCACAACACCTGTGTGCAGCAACTTGCAGTAGTCACGTATTCAGCTTCAGTTGTGGATGTTGCTACCGAATGTTGTTTTTTGTTGAACCAGCTGATCAGCTTGTGTCCAAGGGATTGGCAAGTCTCACTCATACTCTTTCGATCAATTCGGCATCATCCAAAGTCGGAGTCTAAATATCTAACAAGTGTATGATCGTCTACTCTCGAATTCAAATTCATAAAGACTCTGTCCCTTTCAGATATTTTACAATCCTTCGCACATACTCCATGTGCGATTTCTTCGAATTTGCTTGATATCTAGCACGTACGCCTACAACATACAAAATATGGCCTTCTGGTCGTTAGGTATAATAATGAGCCAATAATACCTCTATATGTTCTTGGGTCCACAAATTCGCCTTCTTCATCCATTGAGATTTGACATGCTGTGCTCATGGGAATCCATAAGGTCCTCGTCTTTTTTGGATAGTATTTGCTGATGAGATCCTTTCTGTATTTCTTTTGATGTATAAAGATCCCATCGCTGGATTGCTAAACTTGTAGACCTAAGAAATACGACATCTTCCCCATGATGCTCATCTGAAAATTAGTCTGCATAAGCTGAGCAAAATTTTCATACAGGGTTATATTCTTTGATCCAAAGATAATATCATCCACGTAGATTTGAACGAGCAATATGTCTTCTGCATCTTTGATCAAGAAGAGTGTCAGATCGATCTTCCCTTTCCTGAATCCATTCTTCACAAAAAATTGTGACAACATCTCGTACCAATTTATGGGGACTTGTTTCAGTCCATACATAGCTTTCATCAACCTGTACACCTTGTTTCCTCATTCAAAGCCAGGGGTTGCTCCACGTAGACCTCCTTATTTAATTCACCATTTAGGAACGCACTCTTGACATCTATTTGAAACACAGTATAACCATGGTGAGAAGCATATGCAAGGAATGACCTGATTGCTTCCAGTTGAGCTACAGGAGCAAATGTTTTGTCGAAATCTATTCCATCGCACTGCACGTATCCTTTAGCTACAAAGCCTTGCTTTGTTGAGTATGACAAGTCCATTATCTTGACGCTTGTTCTTGAATACCCATTTGGTGCCTATCACCGATTGATGCATTGGTCAATCCACGAGATCCGATACACGATTCAATGTGAATTCCCTGCATCGCGTTGATCTTATCGGTGGATTTAAGTGCATCAACAACTTTGGTTGGCTCGTCCTGAGATATGTAGCAGGCTAGCATAACACCGTGTCTAGTTCGAATTGGATCGGCAAGATCTCCTAATATTGCTTCTGATGGATGATCTCTCAGCAGCCAGTTTGGTCCCTGCAGCTCCGTAACTGGAATTGTTTGAGTGTTGGATGCTCCAATTTGGCATCCTGAAACAGGAACATCAACAAGTTGTGATATATTTAGATTTTCAACTATACTTGCTGAGTTGTTGTTTGCTGGATGGTTATCTGTTGATGATCCGTATGCTGGGTTTGTATTTGTTGGAGTGATGATACGTCTTTCATCAGCAGTCTGCTCCTGGTAATTTTCAGCAGCGCTATCTTCAACAGTCCTCTCGTTGTTCTGGGGATTCTCAGCAACGTCTTCATTTTGCTGAATGGTTTCTCCTTCTTGAGTTCCCCCTTGACATGTGATCTCCTTGAGAGGATTTAGTGAGGCCTTGTCATTACCAGTTGCATCACCAGCCCTTTTGACTGTTTGCTGACCAGTCGAGATCTCCAGCGTAAATGTGGATTCACTCATAAACCTAGTCAGAGAAATCAGTTCAGCTTCGGAAGTATTCGAGCCCGATTATCCATTAACATCATTCGTTTCATGTATCACATCTCTTAGATCTCTCACAGTCCTGTGCACTAAAGTAGCTTCATAAAAAATAACATTGCATGTTATATCCACAAGTTTTGTGGTCTTGTTAAGCACTCTATAACCCTTGTGAGAAGGATGCCCATATCCTAGGAACACCCCTTCATCAGCTTTGGGAGAGAAAGTACTTAACTTTGACTTCCCATTATTATAGATATAACATGGTGAGCCGAAAGCATGAAGATGAGCTAAGGAAGCCTTACAACCATGATAGATTTTGTATGGAGTCTTTTTGAAACTGAGATTCAAGCCACTTCAATTCTGAGTATAGCAAGCATTCATTATAGCTTCTCCCCAATATCTCTGACCTAGATCTGTATCCGCAAGCATCGTTAGTACAACCTCCTTTAGAGTTATCTTTCTCCGTTCTGCTAAGCCGTTTTGCTAAAGTGTTCTTGCAGTGGACCTTTCATGTCTTATCCCAGCGTCGGTGCAGAGGATCAGCTTCTCAAACCGCATCTATCTGACCCTAGATAATTCTTTAGGAATATGCGCGATAAGAGCTTACTGTTTAAACGTCCAGCAAATGAGAGACATGGACACTATACTAGGAATGGATTGGTTGGAGCGAACCACGCCACCATACAGTGCAAAGACATGATTGTGTCATTTGGACAGTCTGGAAGAGAACCATTATACTTGTACAGAGTCCGAAAAGGGTCAAGAATCCCTATAATTTTCACAATGCAAGCCTACTGTCTGGCAAACATAAAAGATAGTAGATCTTATCTTGTATATCTGAATAAGGATGACAAGAAAGACATTACTATTAGCAACATTGAAGTACTTCGAGAATTGGAGGATGTATTTCCCGATGAATTACCCGGATTGCCGCTAGATAGGCAATTAGAGTTAGTTATAGATTTTGAACGAAGTGCACCTCATATCTTGAAACCCCCATACAGAATGACCTCTAAGGAACTGCGAGAGTTAAAAGTGCAGTTACAAGAATTGTTGTGGGGAGCGCTTGTTCTATGTGTGAAGAAGGATGGTTCCATGCTTATGTGCATTGATTATAGAGAGTTGAAAAAACTCACTTTGAAGAATAAATATGCACTCCCAATAATCGACGATCTCTTTGATCAACTTAAGGGAGAAAAGGTCTTCTCAAAGATTGACCTAAGATCTCGATACCACCAGTTAAGAATCTTTAAGAGGACATTCTAAAGACTGCATTTCAGATAAGGTATGGCCATTATGAGTTCGTAGTAATGCCTTTTGGATTAACAAATGCGCCAACAGTATTCACGGATCTTATGAATCGTGTATTTCATCCCTACCTTGACAATTTTGTCCTAGTCTTCATAAATGACATTCTTGTCTACTCTAAGAGTGAAGAGAAACATCGAAAACATTTGAGAACAGTTCTAAGAACCTTATGAAAGGAAAGACTGTATGCCGAATTCAGCAAGTGTGAGTTTTTGCTCAAAGAGTGATGTTCCTTAGACATATAGTATCCGCTGAAGTAATTAAAGTGGATTCAACAAATATACAAGATGTGAAGCAGTGGGAAGCTCCTAAATAGAAGGATTTTCCAAGATTTATAGAAGGATTTTCCAAGATCGCCAGACCAATGATGCAACTCCTAAGGGAATCAAGTGCACGTGGGTTAAAGGGTGCGAAGCAAGTTTACAAAGCTTGAAGGAACTCTTGACTACTGCCCAGTTTTTGGCTATACCCAAGATAAAGACTATGAGTTGTATATTGATACCTCAAAAAATGGTATGGGTTGTGTCTTGATAAAAGAAGACAAGGTGATTGCATATGCATCACGCCAATTGAGAATGCACGAATTGAATTATCCAACCCATTACCTGAATTAGCAGTCATTGTCCACGCACTAAATATTTGGAGACATATCTCTGCGGAGCTAGATATGCGATCTTCACTAACCATAAAAGCCTCAAGTACTTCTTTAAACCAAAGGATCAAAATATGATGCAAATAAGGTGGTTTGAGCTAGTGAAGAATTACGATTTGATCATCAATTACCATCCCGATAAGGCTAATTCAGTACTCGGTGCATTGAGTAGAAAGATTCAAGCCAAAGCATGTGTTGTGATAATGTAAGAACAAAATTGATCAATGAATTTGAGAATTTGAGGTGATTCTAAAGAGTAGATAGAAGAATCAGCCCTAGTTGTCACGAGAAATGAGGTAACAAATTCTGTTATGTCTACTACTTCTGCTTCAGAAAATTTTCATGATACTGTTGATTCATGTTACTCAGAATCAGGCGATATAACTGTTGAATTCCTTTTAAAAGAGTTTTAAAAATTTCATGCATTAAAAGATGTTTTGATAAAATAAAATTCCTCGTTGAAATCTCAGTTTGATATCATAACCAGTGAGATTGAAAAATCTAGGTCAGCAGAAGAGGAACTCTTGAAACTAAAAATTGAATTCTCTTCTCTAAGTAAAAGTTTTGATTGTTTAAAACAAGAGAATGACGTTTTGAAAAACAAAAACTTCGTGCAAAATCCTTGTTAATGTAGATTTTCTAAAAACACGAGAGACTTAGATGAGATCTTAAGTGTTCAAATGAGCACGAATAACCATGCTGGAATACGTTTTGAAAAGGGAGAATCCAACAATGTTAAATCTGGTAGGTCGAAGAAAATAATCTTTGTCCCAGCAACCGGGAAGGTTTAGCAAACTGCTAGGAAAGAAAAAGGGGACAATGCTAAATCAGCAACAGTTGCTCAGCAAAAATGTTAGCAAACTAATAATCCCCTAATGCCTGCTCAGCAGAGACTGAAATATATATCTGCTGAGAGGAAGCCAGCAAAGTCAAAGTATGTAACCCAACAGACTGTTCCATCTGCTAAGAAGGTTCATACAGAACCTAGCAAAGCTAAGCAATCTGCTGAGACTGCAAGGAAGCTAACATACACACCAAGTAGGAGGAACACCACTACATATTTCCATGCTGATTCAATGTATTACTCCAATAGGAAGGGAAGAGTAGTGAAATGTGATGACAAGAAAAATGTGAAAATCATAAAAGTCTGGATTCATAAGCGGATAATCCAAAGAACTAATCCTGCAGAACCCGCAGTTGATCGGGTACCTAAAACTTAATTTCTTTATTTTGCAGAAACAGGGTCTAGCAAGAAGAACATCGAAGAAATTAAAAAAATGGATCCGAGACAGTGGATGCTCAAGTCACATGACAGGAGACGAAGACTTTCACAGACCTCCAAAAAGTCAGAGGACCTTCAATCTCCTTCGGTGATAACTCAAAGGCTAGAGTAATGGGAAGAGGGTGCATCGAGCAAAATGGAATGCGCATCATCAATATGGCCCTCATCGACAGCCTTAAGCACAACCTACAGAGCATCAGTTAGCTAAGTGAAAATTGATATATTATTTCCTTCTTTGATACAGGTTGCGAGATTGCTGACAAGACCACTGGAGATGTAAAGCTTAGAGGAATCAAAAAAGGAGGACTCTATGTTGTAGATTGGGAAAGTAGTCGGCAAGCTTCATGCATCATCGCATTCAAGAAAGAAGAAACTAACTGGCTATGGCACAAAAGGCTAACAGCCCAAAGAGACCTTCAAGAAGGAAGGAGTGTGCAGAGCTTGCCAACAAGGGAAACAGGCCAAGGCGTTCTTTGGATCTAATCCATAAAAGGCCACATCAAACAGAATCCTTGAGCTACTGCACATGGATTTATTTAGCCCTGTGACTTCACCCACTGTAGGTAACAAACATTATACATTAGTTTTTATTGATGACTATTCCAGGTATACGTGGGTGAGACTGCTCAAGAGCAAAGATAAAGTGAAGATAGTTTTGCTGGAGCTGATACTTCGAGTGCAAAATGACAATGAGCTCACAGTGAAAAGAATAAGGTCCGAAAATAGTACAAAATTTTGTAACGGAGCAATAATGGATTTCTGCACCGATGCTGGGATAGGACATGAAAGGTCCATTTCAAGAACACCTCAGCAAAACGACTTAGTAGGACGGAGGAACATGATTCTAAAGGAGGCCATGCGAACAATTCTTGCCGATATAGATTTAGGTTAGAGATATTGGGGAGAAGCTATAATGAATGCATGCTACATGCAAAATCGAAGTGGATTGAATCTACGATTCAACAAGACTCCCTACAAAATTTATCATGATCGTAAGCCTTCGTTAGCTCATCTTCGTGCTTTCGGTTCACCATGTTTTATCCATAATAATGGGAAGTCAAAGTTAAGTACTTTCTCTCCCAAAGCTAAAGAAGGAGTGCACCTAGGATATGGGCATCCTTCTCACAAGGGTTATAGAGTGCTTAACGAACCAACAAACTTGTGGAAATTACATGCAATGTTATTTTTGATGAAGCTACTTTAGTGCGCAGGACCATGAGGGACCTAAGAGATGTGATTCATGAAACCAATAATGTCAATGATCAATTGGGCTTGAATACTTCCGAAAATGAACCAATTGTTCTAACTAGGTTGATGAATGAATCTCCATGTTGGGAAAATATTCATGAATTACCCTTAGGATCTTATTGTAAAAGGTTTTGTTGTATCAAACCTTAGTAGACGGTCGATCATTGCTGAACATTAGCATAGCTTAGCAACTGATGTAATGTCTTGTATAGGGTAAACATCGAGTTGTAATAGAATAGGCTGTTTGGAAGTATCTCAGCAAACATCAAAGAATGCTAAAGGAAGACCGCTAGCAATAACAGAATGCTAAGGAGTCAGCATTCGACAAACACATCCTAAACTGTTGAAGATGCTAGCGAACCAAAATCAGAGTAGCAGACAAAGCACTTGCTGCGCATTGAGACCAGAAGTATGCTGAAAGAGATCCAGCATCCCATACCAGTAGAAGCTCAACAAAGCAAACCAGAACAACTGCTACACCGCCATGACCAACACGCGATGATTAGCCATGTCAGAAGTAGGACGGAAAAGCCTGTCCAAAAGCAGAAAAGTTAGTAAATAGCTACCTGCATTTAAGGAGAAAGATCCGTTGTGTTTAAACGGATCTGTCGATTAAAACTTCGAGGACACCGCTATAAAAGGCAAGTCAAAGGAAGATGCAGGTGCTGCTCACTCTCTAACCAAAACTCGATATATGAAAGATTCCAAAAAGCAAAAAGGCAAGAGAGCAGTCCAGTTGAAAGGTACAATCCAGAGATATCCAAAGGCCTTCAACTTTCAGAGTGTCTCACTACGTCTGACATTCTTCTGAGCGATTCTTGAACTGGTTCAAGAATCTTCAATCATTGGGATCACTTTCTTTTTAAGGAAAGCATCCAGCAATCAATTTCTTGTGAAGAAATTGATTAAGGCGGGCATTGAAGCCGAGAACACACGATAGTTCGGAGGGAACTCTAAACTCTTCAAAGCGAGTGGTAACAGCGAGTTTTATGAAGGTGCGCCCTTGACTCAGCCGGAGGCACACCAGAAAAGTCCGGGGTATCGGAAGATAGCCGTAAAGTAGACAGACCTTCAGACGGCTGATTGCTTAACAGGAAAGGCAACTCTTTGTACACCGTATACTTTCCAGTAAAATTCTTAGCAATTCGGCTAAGGAGTGGACGTAGATCATTTGATCGAACCACTATAAATTGTGTGTTGTCTTGTTGTTACTGCTTTTTGAGCTATTCTGTTTTAAAACCTAGTGACCAAGTTGCTAATGTATAACAGAAAAAGGTAACCTAAGTAAACTTTAACTAAAATAGAGTTGAGAATAATTCAAATACAAGAAAACGCAATCTATTCCGCTGCACTTCGTGTGTGTACTTTATTGTAACCACGACGACTCTGATCATAAGGGACCAACAAGTGGTATCAGAGCTGGAGGTTGAAAAACCGACTGCTTCTGAGTCGCTTAGGACCTAGATCCTAGTCTTTCCTTGCGTCTCTTGTATCTGTGTTTTACATAGCTCAGGTAAAGACGAGAATTATCCGATGACAAATCACGCTCTTCCAAAGTACAACAAGGATGGATTTGAAACATGGAAAAAGAAGGCCATGATCCAGCTGCAGAGCATACATCCAGAGATGAGGGACATTCTAACAGTTGGCCTTATAGAAATCATGAAGGTCAACACTGCACCCCCTGGACCCGCTGGTGGCCAATCCAGACCTGAGATGGTGAGTAAACCCTACGAGGAATGGACTCTTGAAGACAAAAAGAGAGGTCAGCTGGAGTTTATCGCCATGAAACTAATCATGGAATGTCTACCTCCCCTAATGTCCAATAAAGCTCTAGATTACAATACTGCAAAGGAGATGTGGGATTATGTGTGCGAAGTCTCTCAGGAAACGGAACAAATGAAGCGAAACAAGCTACAAGTCGCTGTGGACAAGTACGAATCCTTCGCCATGATTCCAGGAGAAACCATTCAGGAGATGGAATAAAGATTCAACACTATACAAAGGGGAAATGAATAACAAAATTATATCCAAGCTCTTCCCTAGAAGTGATTGGTTTGTCAAGATGACAAGCATGAGCGAAAAAGATCTCAACAATATGTCGACTACTGAAGTTTTCTCTCAACTACAGTCGCATGAATTCATCATTCAGCAGTCAAAGAAAAATGAAGCTGCTGTTATACATCCAAACTCCACAAGCGTTGGAACTCAAGAAGACATAGCTTACTTTGTCAAAAAGGATGGAAACAAATGGAAATCTCCGAGGAAACCTTTCTATAACCAGGAAAAGTCCACACCTGCATCTGCAACACCGTCCAAGAAGACTTCATCAACTTCTACTATCAACGATGAAGATCAAAAGATAGGCGAACTGGAAGAACAGATGAAAAAGATACAAAAAATGATTCTGGAAGCAAAAGCCGAAAAGGAAGCAAAAGCGAGCATGATGCAGCACCCTACTGAAAAAAGGATAAGAACATGTTTTGAATGCAAGTCTCCTGATCACTTGAAGCATGATTGTCCAAAAGTAAGTCCTGAGGAAAGAGAACGTCTGCGTCAGAGATTTGAAAGACGAGCAGTGCGAGCTGTAACAAAGGCATTGCTGACAAGAACAGAAGTTCCAGATATTCGTGACAACGAAGAGAAATATTACCCCACTGACGAGGAAGAAGAAGCCCTAATGGTCTTTATGGCAAAAATCGTTGAAGATGGCGAATCATCCGCTGATGCTGAGCAACCCTTTGAATCGGCCCTAGCAGTCGACAATCAGGAGGTAACACCTATAACGAATACTCCATGCTCAGCACACACATCTGAATCAGAGGATTCCTTCTTAGATTCTGAGGAAGATTATCTTACTAAGCTTTCTTTAGAACTTTCTAAGGTATACACCTTGAAAGATGCTATTGTGAAAGATAATTCTTCACTCAAACAAAAGGTCTTAAGTCTGACCAATGAAGTCGAAAGACTAAGGTCTGATAGTGAGGAACTATCAAGACTTAGAATTGAATCTTCCGAACTCCTTGAAAATTTAAGAAATCTTGAAAAGGAAAATATATTTTTGAAAAACAAAGCCAATGAGAAGTGTGTCTGCGCATATATGACTAGTCAGGATATTTTGAATAACCTGATAAGCCAACAGAGATGTCACGGTGACCGATCTGGAATTGGGCATAGTTGCAATGACAAAGATGAAGCTTCGAGGCAAAAGGAAAATATCATTTTTGTTTCTGGCGGAAAAATACTTGATGATAGTAAGGAGAAGGATAAATTAGTTGCTGAATCCTCAAACGCTAAGCCGATCGCTCAGCAGAATATCAAACAATCTGCTGAACCCAAGCAGAGTGTCAAGCACTATGCTAGACCTCAGCAAAAGGTCAAGCAGAATGTAAGATTTCAGAGAGGATCATAAAAGATGCTGAACTTCAGCAAAACTCACAATTGAGGTCTGCTAAGGGAAACTTTTCAGCAAACTCAAGGACAAAGGCTGAGCATCATGTTTCAAATGCCAGGAAGCCAAATCCTGTCCTTTCTCGGGAAAGACACATTGAGGATCATTCAATGAAACCCCAATATTATCACTACACACCGCATAGGAGAAACACCTATGTAAGACCCGAGTCCAAATATGTATATCATCAAAGGACGATGAAGGGAAAGTAGCGCAACGCACAACCACATACATATGCACGTCAAAAAGTTGAGAAAGTTAGCAAAATAGATCTCGAAGAAAAATCTTTGAAGATTATCAAAATGTGGGTTCCAAAAGGAACAATGACTCAAGCTAATCATCCAGGACCCGACTCGAAACGGGGACCTAAATCAACTTAATTGTTCTTGCAGGATCAGGATTCAAGTGCGAAGACATCAGGCATGTCAAATGAGAGGATCCTAGACAGTGGTTGTTCTGCGCATATGACGGGAGACGAAGAATTATTCTCGAATATTCAAAAATCATATGGCCCATCTGTGGTGTTTGGAGACAACAGCAAAGGAAGAGTACTTGGCAAAGGATGCATATAGCGGAACGGACTAAGAATTGTTAATGTTGCTCTCGTATCCAATCTCAAACACAACTTGCTAAGCATAAGTCAACTATGCGAAAACGGGTACACAATATCTTTCATTCATTCATGATGTTCTATAGCTGACAATATAACAGGAGAAGTAAAGCTTCGAGGAATTCGGAAAGGTGGACTTTATGTGGTTGATTGGCAAAGTGGTCAACAACACTCATGCTTTCTAGCACTAAACAAAGAGGAAACCACTAGGTTATGGCATAAGAGGTTAAATCATTTAAATTTTAAAACCATCAACCATATTGCTAGAAATGAACTTGTCACAGGTTTACCTCAAAACATCACGTTTCGTAAGGAAGACATCTGCAAGGCATGCCAACAAGGAAAGCAGACCAAAGCCTCATTTCATTCCAACCCAAAAAAGAACACCTCAAGCAGAATCCTAGAATTATTACATATGGATCTATTCGGACCAGTCACTCCACCCTCGGTAAGTAAAAAGATATATACTCTTGTGGTAGTTGATGATTATTCCAGGTACACATGGGTTCGCTTACTGAAAACCAAAGATGAGGTTAAGATTACTCTACCCGAGTTAATCCTCAAGGAGCAGAATAGTAAAGAAGTTACGGTGAAAAGGATTCGATCTGACAATGGAATAGAATTCTGCAATGGCATTCTCATGGATTTTTGCGCAGAAGCCGATATAAATCATGAGAGATCCATTGCTAGGACCCCACAACAGAACGGTCTAGCAGAAAGGAGAAATCGAACCTTGAAAGAAGCAGTGCGATCTATGCTAGCCGATACCGACCTACCTGCTAAATTCTGGGGCGAAGCAGTAATGATTGCATGTTATACGCAGAACAGGAGCTCTATCAACGACCGATTCAACAAAACTCCCTATGAAGTATATAACAGTCGGAAGCCTAATTTAGATTATTTACGTGCTTTTGGTGCAACATGTTATATCCATAACAACGGGAAGTCAAAACTTAACACTTTTTCGCCTAAGTCGGATGAGGGTGTACTTCTCGGATACGGTCACCCCACTCACAAAGGTTATAGAGTGTTAAATAAGACTACCAGAATTGTGGAAATAATATGCAATGTTATTTTTGATGAATCTACTTTAGTGCCAAGAGCCATCAATGAGACAAAGGATGACAATCATGAGACTAATGATGTTAATGGTCAATTGATCTTGAATTATCTTGAACACTTACGATTTGATCCGACTAAGTCTATGAATGAATGTAATCCTATTCAGACAAGTCCAGCAGACCAGGCCAGTGATGCTAACGATCATGCTGAGGCCAATTCCCAAAAGGATATCTTAAATCCGCTAGATGATTCAGACGAGGAAACCTCTAATCCTACCCCCGTCGCTGAGGAAATCAATGCTACTGAAGATCTTGGCAGAGGAGCTGCTGAGATACCAGCTGCTGAGGCACCAAATGCTGAGAATTCCACTAAAAGAGAAGGTCCAGACTATGATGTTCCTATAGCTGAAGTACCGGCTGCTGAAGAAACTCCTGATGCTGAGGATCAGACTCTCAACACACAAGATGCTGAGGATGAAGTGGTCAATGCAGAACATACCAATAATCTCAGAGGAGAAAGAATTGCTGGAGAACCAATCAGACCAGCATGGCTGCGTGCACATCCACTAGAAGATGTTCTTGGAGATATCAATGACCCCGTCCTGACCAGACAAGGATCTGCAATGTTTTCATGCTATCTATCAAGTGAAGAACCAACTAAAGTTGAGGATGCACTACGTGATCCAGACTGGGTAAACGCTATGCAAGAGGAGCTTGTTGAATTCTCTCGCAACCACGTATGGGATCTGGTGGATAGACCAAAACATCAGAATGTCGTAGTCACCAAATGGGTATTCAAGAACAAGAAGAACGAATCAGGCTTGGTGGTAAGAAATAAAGCACGCCTTGTAGCCAAAGGGTACAAACAGTGTGAAGGCATCGACTATGATGAGACATTTGCACCTGTAGCAAGATTAGAAGCAATCAGATTATTTCTCGCTTATGCAGCGCATCATGAATTCTCGGTCATGCAAATGGACGTCAACAGTGCATTCCTTCATGACGAACTCAAGGAGGAGGTCTACGTTGAGCAGCCTCCAGGCTTTGAGAATGGAAATCAGGTCTATAAACTAAGAAAAGCCTTGTATGGACTGAAGCAAGCACCTCGAGCTTGGTATGGAACTTCATCTAAGTTTCTACTCGACAATGGCTTCAAAAAGGGAAGGATTGATCAAACACTCTTTTGTATTAAGGACGAAGGAAGTATTCTACTTGTGCAAATCTATGTTGATGACATCATCTTTGGCTCAAAGAATCAAGCTCTCTGTGACAAATTCTCCAAGCTAATGATGAGTAATTTTCAAATGAGTATGATGGGAAGAATGTCCTATTTTCTTGGACTTCAAGTTCAACAATCAAATGAAGGAGTTTTCATTCATCAAAAGAAATACACGCGAGATCTAATTGCAAAATACTGTCCAGAGAAATCCAAGAGCTTACGGATCCCCATCAGCAATGCGTGTATAGCAGATCTAGAAAAAGAAGGAGAAGCAGTGAATCCTACCTTATAACGAGGGATCATCGGATCTCTGCTATATCATACAGCCAGCAGACTCGATATATCATATGTTGTGGGACTATGTGCCAGATATCAATCCCAACCAAACAAAACACATCTAGACACAGCGAGGCGAATTATCCGTTATTTAAAGTGCACAGAAGGCTTAGGAATTTGGTATCCAAGAGCCGACAGTCTAACCCTGAGTGGATATTCAGATTCTGATTTTGGAGGATGCAAAATCGACAGGAAAAGCACCAGTGGTACATGTCAATTCCTTGGTCATAAATTGATCAGCTGGTTCAGCAAAAAGCAGCACTAGGTAGCAACCTCAACCACTGAAGCAGAGTATGTAGCGGCTGCTAGTTGCTGTCAGCAAATTTTGTGCATTCAACAACAACTTCAAGATTATGACATCTCACCTGAATGCGTACAAATCTACTGTGATAACAATAGTGCTATGTGCATCACAAAGAATCCAGTACATCATTCCAGGACAAAACACATTGACATCCGACATCATTTTATCCGTGACTATCAAGAAAAGAAGGATATTGATATTCAACAAATATGTACTGAGGATCAAATAGCAGACATCTTCACTAAGCCCCTTGCAGGGGCAAGATTCAAAGAATTATGCATCAGATTAGGCATGATGGAACTAGATATTGCTGCGGATGAATGAGATACTACTCTCATTCTTTCTGGTTTTCTTAGATTTTCTCATGTTACTTTCAGCATATTATGGGATGTTGGTCCCGAAATATCAGAGTCGTCGTGTTGAAAACTTAACACGAAATGCAGCGGAATAGATTAAAGTCTCTTGCACTTATCGTTGTTAACAAAGTGTTTTCTAAGGTCAAGTTGTTGCTTAAGTAAGTTTACAGATATACACTAGCAACTCCGTTGCTAGGTTTTAAATCAATCTTTGAACTGTAAACCAATAAAACAGTAAATGCACACAAGATTTATAGTGGTTCGATCAAATAGATCTACGTCAACTCCTTAGCCGAATCGCTAAGAATTTCACTAGAAAAGTATACAGAT
>JAPKLW010001585.1:56366-69924 GCA_026898455.1 Plectranthus barbatus
GAAAAAGGTAACCTAAGTAAACTTTAACTAAAATAGAGTTGAGAATAATTCAAATACAAGAAAACGCAATCTATTCCGCTGCACTTCGTGTGTGTACTTTATTGTAACCACGACGACTCTGATCATAAGGGACCAACAAGTGGTATCAGAGCTGGAGGTTGAAAAACCGACTGCTTCTGAGTCGCTTAGGACCTAGATCCTAGTCTTTCCTTGCGTCTCTTGTATCTGTGTTTTACATAGCTCAGGTAAAGACGAGAATTATCCGATGACAAATCACGCTCTTCCAAAGTACAACAAGGATGGATTTGAAACATGGAAAAAGAAGGCCATGATCCAGCTGCAGAGCATACATCCAGAGATGAGGGACATTCTAACAGTTGGCCTTATAGAAATCATGAAGGTCAACACTGCACCCCCTGGACCCGCTGGTGGCCAATCCAGACCTGAGATGGTGAGTAAACCCTACGAGGAATGGACTCTTGAAGACAAAAAGAGAGGTCAGCTGGAGTTTATCGCCATGAAACTAATCATGGAATGTCTACCTCCCCTAATGTCCAATAAAGCTCTAGATTACAATACTGCAAAGGAGATGTGGGATTATGTGTGCGAAGTCTCTCAGGAAACGGAACAAATGAAGCGAAACAAGCTACAAGTCGCTGTGGACAAGTACGAATCCTTCGCCATGATTCCAGGAGAAACCATTCAGGAGATGGAATAAAGATTCAACACTATACAAAGGGGAAATGAATAACAAAATTATATCCAAGCTCTTCCCTAGAAGTGATTGGTTTGTCAAGATGACAAGCATGAGCGAAAAAGATCTCAACAATATGTCGACTACTGAAGTTTTCTCTCAACTACAGTCGCATGAATTCATCATTCAGCAGTCAAAGAAAAATGAAGCTGCTGTTATACATCCAAACTCCACAAGCGTTGGAACTCAAGAAGACATAGCTTACTTTGTCAAAAAGGATGGAAACAAATGGAAATCTCCGAGGAAACCTTTCTATAACCAGGAAAAGTCCACACCTGCATCTGCAACACCGTCCAAGAAGACTTCATCAACTTCTACTATCAACGATGAAGATCAAAAGATAGGCGAACTGGAAGAACAGATGAAAAAGATACAAAAAATGATTCTGGAAGCAAAAGCCGAAAAGGAAGCAAAAGCGAGCATGATGCAGCACCCTACTGAAAAAAGGATAAGAACATGTTTTGAATGCAAGTCTCCTGATCACTTGAAGCATGATTGTCCAAAAGTAAGTCCTGAGGAAAGAGAACGTCTGCGTCAGAGATTTGAAAGACGAGCAGTGCGAGCTGTAACAAAGGCATTGCTGACAAGAACAGAAGTTCCAGATATTCGTGACAACGAAGAGAAATATTACCCCACTGACGAGGAAGAAGAAGCCCTAATGGTCTTTATGGCAAAAATCGTTGAAGATGGCGAATCATCCGCTGATGCTGAGCAACCCTTTGAATCGGCCCTAGCAGTCGACAATCAGGAGGTAACACCTATAACGAATACTCCATGCTCAGCACACACATCTGAATCAGAGGATTCCTTCTTAGATTCTGAGGAAGATTATCTTACTAAGCTTTCTTTAGAACTTTCTAAGGTATACACCTTGAAAGATGCTATTGTGAAAGATAATTCTTCACTCAAACAAAAGGTCTTAAGTCTGACCAATGAAGTCGAAAGACTAAGGTCTGATAGTGAGGAACTATCAAGACTTAGAATTGAATCTTCCGAACTCCTTGAAAATTTAAGAAATCTTGAAAAGGAAAATATATTTTTGAAAAACAAAGCCAATGAGAAGTGTGTCTGCGCATATATGACTAGTCAGGATATTTTGAATAACCTGATAAGCCAACAGAGATGTCACGGTGACCGATCTGGAATTGGGCATAGTTGCAATGACAAAGATGAAGCTTCGAGGCAAAAGGAAAATATCATTTTTGTTTCTGGCGGAAAAATACTTGATGATAGTAAGGAGAAGGATAAATTAGTTGCTGAATCCTCAAACGCTAAGCCGATCGCTCAGCAGAATATCAAACAATCTGCTGAACCCAAGCAGAGTGTCAAGCACTATGCTAGACCTCAGCAAAAGGTCAAGCAGAATGTAAGATTTCAGAGAGGATCATAAAAGATGCTGAACTTCAGCAAAACTCACAATTGAGGTCTGCTAAGGGAAACTTTTCAGCAAACTCAAGGACAAAGGCTGAGCATCATGTTTCAAATGCCAGGAAGCCAAATCCTGTCCTTTCTCGGGAAAGACACATTGAGGATCATTCAATGAAACCCCAATATTATCACTACACACCGCATAGGAGAAACACCTATGTAAGACCCGAGTCCAAATATGTATATCATCAAAGGACGATGAAGGGAAAGTAGCGCAACGCACAACCACATACATATGCACGTCAAAAAGTTGAGAAAGTTAGCAAAATAGATCTCGAAGAAAAATCTTTGAAGATTATCAAAATGTGGGTTCCAAAAGGAACAATGACTCAAGCTAATCATCCAGGACCCGACTCGAAACGGGGACCTAAATCAACTTAATTGTTCTTGCAGGATCAGGATTCAAGTGCGAAGACATCAGGCATGTCAAATGAGAGGATCCTAGACAGTGGTTGTTCTGCGCATATGACGGGAGACGAAGAATTATTCTCGAATATTCAAAAATCATATGGCCCATCTGTGGTGTTTGGAGACAACAGCAAAGGAAGAGTACTTGGCAAAGGATGCATATAGCGGAACGGACTAAGAATTGTTAATGTTGCTCTCGTATCCAATCTCAAACACAACTTGCTAAGCATAAGTCAACTATGCGAAAACGGGTACACAATATCTTTCATTCATTCATGATGTTCTATAGCTGACAATATAACAGGAGAAGTAAAGCTTCGAGGAATTCGGAAAGGTGGACTTTATGTGGTTGATTGGCAAAGTGGTCAACAACACTCATGCTTTCTAGCACTAAACAAAGAGGAAACCACTAGGTTATGGCATAAGAGGTTAAATCATTTAAATTTTAAAACCATCAACCATATTGCTAGAAATGAACTTGTCACAGGTTTACCTCAAAACATCACGTTTCGTAAGGAAGACATCTGCAAGGCATGCCAACAAGGAAAGCAGACCAAAGCCTCATTTCATTCCAACCCAAAAAAGAACACCTCAAGCAGAATCCTAGAATTATTACATATGGATCTATTCGGACCAGTCACTCCACCCTCGGTAAGTAAAAAGATATATACTCTTGTGGTAGTTGATGATTATTCCAGGTACACATGGGTTCGCTTACTGAAAACCAAAGATGAGGTTAAGATTACTCTACCCGAGTTAATCCTCAAGGAGCAGAATAGTAAAGAAGTTACGGTGAAAAGGATTCGATCTGACAATGGAATAGAATTCTGCAATGGCATTCTCATGGATTTTTGCGCAGAAGCCGATATAAATCATGAGAGATCCATTGCTAGGACCCCACAACAGAACGGTCTAGCAGAAAGGAGAAATCGAACCTTGAAAGAAGCAGTGCGATCTATGCTAGCCGATACCGACCTACCTGCTAAATTCTGGGGCGAAGCAGTAATGATTGCATGTTATACGCAGAACAGGAGCTCTATCAACGACCGATTCAACAAAACTCCCTATGAAGTATATAACAGTCGGAAGCCTAATTTAGATTATTTACGTGCTTTTGGTGCAACATGTTATATCCATAACAACGGGAAGTCAAAACTTAACACTTTTTCGCCTAAGTCGGATGAGGGTGTACTTCTCGGATACGGTCACCCCACTCACAAAGGTTATAGAGTGTTAAATAAGACTACCAGAATTGTGGAAATAATATGCAATGTTATTTTTGATGAATCTACTTTAGTGCCAAGAGCCATCAATGAGACAAAGGATGACAATCATGAGACTAATGATGTTAATGGTCAATTGATCTTGAATTATCTTGAACACTTACGATTTGATCCGACTAAGTCTATGAATGAATGTAATCCTATTCAGACAAGTCCAGCAGACCAGGCCAGTGATGCTAACGATCATGCTGAGGCCAATTCCCAAAAGGATATCTTAAATCCGCTAGATGATTCAGACGAGGAAACCTCTAATCCTACCCCCGTCGCTGAGGAAATCAATGCTACTGAAGATCTTGGCAGAGGAGCTGCTGAGATACCAGCTGCTGAGGCACCAAATGCTGAGAATTCCACTAAAAGAGAAGGTCCAGACTATGATGTTCCTATAGCTGAAGTACCGGCTGCTGAAGAAACTCCTGATGCTGAGGATCAGACTCTCAACACACAAGATGCTGAGGATGAAGTGGTCAATGCAGAACATACCAATAATCTCAGAGGAGAAAGAATTGCTGGAGAACCAATCAGACCAGCATGGCTGCGTGCACATCCACTAGAAGATGTTCTTGGAGATATCAATGACCCCGTCCTGACCAGACAAGGATCTGCAATGTTTTCATGCTATCTATCAAGTGAAGAACCAACTAAAGTTGAGGATGCACTACGTGATCCAGACTGGGTAAACGCTATGCAAGAGGAGCTTGTTGAATTCTCTCGCAACCACGTATGGGATCTGGTGGATAGACCAAAACATCAGAATGTCGTAGTCACCAAATGGGTATTCAAGAACAAGAAGAACGAATCAGGCTTGGTGGTAAGAAATAAAGCACGCCTTGTAGCCAAAGGGTACAAACAGTGTGAAGGCATCGACTATGATGAGACATTTGCACCTGTAGCAAGATTAGAAGCAATCAGATTATTTCTCGCTTATGCAGCGCATCATGAATTCTCGGTCATGCAAATGGACGTCAACAGTGCATTCCTTCATGACGAACTCAAGGAGGAGGTCTACGTTGAGCAGCCTCCAGGCTTTGAGAATGGAAATCAGGTCTATAAACTAAGAAAAGCCTTGTATGGACTGAAGCAAGCACCTCGAGCTTGGTATGGAACTTCATCTAAGTTTCTACTCGACAATGGCTTCAAAAAGGGAAGGATTGATCAAACACTCTTTTGTATTAAGGACGAAGGAAGTATTCTACTTGTGCAAATCTATGTTGATGACATCATCTTTGGCTCAAAGAATCAAGCTCTCTGTGACAAATTCTCCAAGCTAATGATGAGTAATTTTCAAATGAGTATGATGGGAAGAATGTCCTATTTTCTTGGACTTCAAGTTCAACAATCAAATGAAGGAGTTTTCATTCATCAAAAGAAATACACGCGAGATCTAATTGCAAAATACTGTCCAGAGAAATCCAAGAGCTTACGGATCCCCATCAGCAATGCGTGTATAGCAGATCTAGAAAAAGAAGGAGAAGCAGTGAATCCTACCTTATAACGAGGGATCATCGGATCTCTGCTATATCATACAGCCAGCAGACTCGATATATCATATGTTGTGGGACTATGTGCCAGATATCAATCCCAACCAAACAAAACACATCTAGACACAGCGAGGCGAATTATCCGTTATTTAAAGTGCACAGAAGGCTTAGGAATTTGGTATCCAAGAGCCGACAGTCTAACCCTGAGTGGATATTCAGATTCTGATTTTGGAGGATGCAAAATCGACAGGAAAAGCACCAGTGGTACATGTCAATTCCTTGGTCATAAATTGATCAGCTGGTTCAGCAAAAAGCAGCACTAGGTAGCAACCTCAACCACTGAAGCAGAGTATGTAGCGGCTGCTAGTTGCTGTCAGCAAATTTTGTGCATTCAACAACAACTTCAAGATTATGACATCTCACCTGAATGCGTACAAATCTACTGTGATAACAATAGTGCTATGTGCATCACAAAGAATCCAGTACATCATTCCAGGACAAAACACATTGACATCCGACATCATTTTATCCGTGACTATCAAGAAAAGAAGGATATTGATATTCAACAAATATGTACTGAGGATCAAATAGCAGACATCTTCACTAAGCCCCTTGCAGGGGCAAGATTCAAAGAATTATGCATCAGATTAGGCATGATGGAACTAGATATTGCTGCGGATGAATGAGATACTACTCTCATTCTTTCTGGTTTTCTTAGATTTTCTCATGTTACTTTCAGCATATTATGGGATGTTGGTCCCGAAATATCAGAGTCGTCGTGTTGAAAACTTAACACGAAATGCAGCGGAATAGATTAAAGTCTCTTGCACTTATCGTTGTTAACAAAGTGTTTTCTAAGGTCAAGTTGTTGCTTAAGTAAGTTTACAGATATACACTAGCAACTCCGTTGCTAGGTTTTAAATCAATCTTTGAACTGTAAACCAATAAAACAGTAAATGCACACAAGATTTATAGTGGTTCGATCAAATAGATCTACGTCAACTCCTTAGCCGAATCGCTAAGAATTTCACTAGAAAAGTATACAGATTACAAGGAATCGCATTTCCAGTTAAGTAGGCAGTGAGCTTTCGGCCTGGCTAATTGACAGCTATCCTCCGTAAGTCTGAACTTCTCTGAACACAGCTCCGGCCAAGTCAAGGGCACACCTTCGTAAAACTTGTCCTTCGCTAATGAGGCTTTTATAGTTTGCCCCTGAACTTAATAAGTATGCGGCTAACGCCCGTGAGAGTCACAACCTTTTCAAGAGTGATTGTTGGATTCTTTTCTGAAAGAAATGAATCCCAATGATTGAAATATTCTTGAATGCAATCAAGAATATCTTCAATGGAGTGTCAGTACTTCAATGACCAACACTTATGGTTGTTGAGAGCTTTTAAATAAGCTTTTCTATAGCTCTCAACTGACTACTTTCAAAGTTCACTTTATCAGAGGAATCTTTAGCTTGAGCGTTCGTGAATGAGTAAAGTAAGAAGAACACTTGTAGATCGTAAAAGCAGTAGTCTATCCAGTTCTTGAATCTGCCTTTTATAGTTGGAGATTCAAAACTTGAATCTCCATACCCGTTAGACACATCGGCTTCTTTCTCCAAGAATGAATTAACTTGATAGAACACTTTTTGGAGTAGAGACGTACTTCCCACACTACTTAGGGAAAGTCTCGTTCCTTGTGTGTCCTTTTTGTCAGAGTCGCAGTCCGGCTTCAAATTTGCTAAAGGTATATTCCTTGAGATCCTTTGACTTTGATACTTCATTGATTGCTGAAAGGTCCGAATGCTAATTCCTTAGCATTCTAGTAATCTTTTCAGCCAAATGCTGGCGATTCTTGTTCGCTTGTTTCTCTAGCAGCTTGTGAGTTGTGTGCTGACTCCATCTGCTTGTTGTCTGCTAGGGATTCTTCATAGCATACTAGTCTATTACAACTCAATGTATAACTTATACAGGACTTTACAAGTTGTGTTAGACACTCTAGATTTCAGCAAATGATCGACCATCTAAATAAGGTTTGATTCAACAAAACCTTTTACAAATAAGTCATAAGGAAGATTTTAGGGATAATTCCCAACAATTTCCCCCTTTTTGGTGCGATCAAAGCTTACTATCATTTGCTGACCATAAGTGGAAGAATGTCTGTGTTTTACAATTCTATGTTATTCTATCGATCTGACACAGAGTTTTTCCAACTAGGTTCAAGCAATAGTGGTCAAATTCCCCCTCAACAGTTGCTGGGGAATATTTCTCGATTAATATGAATAAATGTTTGCAACAAAGCAATATGCTAGAATTTCTTGCACTTATTTAAATCAGCAAGCATTCATATTTATCAATCAAAATAAGGTCTTCATGTCCACATGCAAATTTGTTGAATACACAGAAGTGTAGATCAACTATAGCACACCAGTAAAATTCAGAAGTGGACAAAAAGATTTTGTCAAAATCTGATCCAATTTCATATATGATATTGCAAGTTTAAGTACAAATTGGATACAGAGAGTAAAAGAATTGACCTTGTCGTTCATGAGCTGGGCGCTGGTTTGTCCTTTTCACTATCTGCTGATTTGTTCTTCTGAATGTCAGCAAACTTTTCCATTGTGAATTTCATGAAGTTCTCCAGAAGGGCTGCTCCTGATTCTCTTTCAGCAGCCTCACGCTCCAGTTCTTTGGCCAACTTCTCTTGCTCTATAGCAATCTTTTGCAATTGAAGCTCATGTTCTTTTTTCTGTAACTCTAGCTTAGCTTCATGTTCCTTTCTTTGTAGCTCTAGTCTGGCTTCTAGTTCTTTTCTCTTTATTTCCTGTTCCCTTGTTGCTGACTCCTCCGCATTTTTCTTTCTTCTTTCCTTGTCAGCCTTTCTTCTTTCTTCCCCCTCTTTGATTGCAGCCAAAAAATGAGTTCCATAGGCCACAACCGTTTCTTCGAGGTGAGTCCTGGTATCTGTTAGGTCCTTTCCAACAACTTCTAGACCTGTCCTGTTCTCAGATATAGCTGACTTGCTTTCAGCGACCTCTGTTTGTATATGAGATACATCACCCCGTATCTCATCTACTTCTTTTCTCAAATGGCTGGTGGCTGCTTCTACTCTTTGATCAATGGCTGATTCCAAATATGAGTTGAAGACTTCAGCTATTTCCGCAGGTAATGGGAATGGTATTTGCAGGGATGTTATAGGAGAGGCATGGAAGGAGGTAGTCACAACAAGTTCTTGACTCGTTGGAATCGATTACTGTTCCTGATAAGTATTCGTAGCAACATACTCCTGATAGCATAATTCCTCATGCAGTATCCGATGAGCTGCGTCCAAAACTTGTGCGGTTTCTTGGACAACCAGAGCTTCAGCTTTCTGAGCTTCCACAATTACGTCCTGAATATCAATGTCCAGAAACTTAACCAACAAGTTATCGAATCTCAGAGCGGCATGTTCAGTAGCTAGTGCCTCTCTTCGAGCCTTCCGACACTCCTCTTGTTGTGACGCATGCTCTAACTGACGTTTCTTATATGCAATAGCAGCTTTTGCTTGTCGCTTAGATAGTTCAATCCTGGCGTCAGAGTACCCATCGGGGGCGAAAGTGGATTTGGGTAGTCCTGCATTCTGAGAGATAACGCGGTGTTCTCGGATGGCTTAAAGTCTACACATTACTTGTTGATCTGAGAACTGCTTCATCCCTGGAACTTGATCAATCCAATCAAAACACCAACGTTCTTCACGTCTCCAGAAGTTTAATCCTTTAGCTGCAATGCATATCATCCGCTCTTCGAAGCAGAGTTGATACATAATATAATCAAACTTCTTCCATCGACGGAACTCTTCTGCTAATAGGCGTCCTTCAGGTGTTGACTCATTCAATTCACTGTAGAATAGATCTGCAATGGCTCTTTCTGTTTCAGAATCAACAAATTTTTCTATTTCTTCAGCCATAGGTCCTAGATCAGAGTTAGGTACATCTTCGGGATGAACCGGTGCACACCATTGACTGATTCTTCGGAGTCCATAGCGACATCCTGGCAGCCCATGGAGGGGTATTCGAAGAATAGCCTCTGATTCTGTGGTTTCTTTCCTCAAGAACTTTGCATTGTAGATTTCTTCAGCTTCTTCATCGGAATCAGATTCAGAGATGCAAGATGATTCAGGTTCTGAGAAGTGAGAATCATTTTCTTCTAGTTGAAGCATTTCAGCAGCGAATTGCTCAACTAATGTGTTAGCAGATTTATTACCAACGAGTGTTTCCTTTGAATGTCCTGCTAACATACATTCATCTGGTTTTTCTTTCTCTGAATCAGGATTGATGAATGAATCGACTTGATCTTCAACATTTCGAATCTTGCTAGGCTGTGCAGTGTCCCTTCTACGAGACTTTTTCTTGGGGTAGTGAGTTTCATTGAATGCTCCAGATGCAGTCTCTTTGCGAATTCTGTATCAGATAATTCTTCTTCTTCAATGTTAATCTGCTGATCAGGTGACAGATGTGGAATTGATTCTTCTGCCAAATCAGCCTTCTCTTTTCCTTTGTTCACAGCTTCTTCTGCTAGATGCTGTGGATCAGCA
The DNA here is from genome assembly GCA_026898455.1 of Plectranthus barbatus. NCBI lineage: Eukaryota > Viridiplantae > Streptophyta > Magnoliopsida > Lamiales > Lamiaceae > Plectranthus > Plectranthus barbatus. Next base: position 66,278 of record JAPKLW010001585.1, read on the forward strand.
GTCGAATCTTCTGTAGCATCCTTAATGATAGCATTTTCTGCTGTATCTGCTATCTCTTCATTTTCTGCTGGAATTCGACTTTCTCCAGCATCATGGCTTTCTTCCAATGGATGATTTATATGCTCTGCTGAAGCTTCATTAATTGTGCTAGCACTGACTCCTCCGCTAGCACTGCCTTCTTTGCTAGCTTCTTTAGCAGCTTTATTCTGTGCCATGAATTATTCAGCAGCTGATTTGACTCGTTCAAAGTTCCTGTCTCTGCCTTCGAATGTCAAGTTATTGATGAATTTCTGGTAATTTTTCTTTTCGATTTCCTTCAGAGTGGCTATGCGCCTTCTTTTTGCTTTTCTTGATTCCTGACTATGCTCTTCTCCAGTCCTGAGAGACTTAGGAACGTAATCTGGATCAGTGGTGTCTTCAGTAGCATTCTCTGTAGAATACTTTTCTACTGTATCAATTCCTTTAGCAGCTGCAGTACTCGCCTGTTCTGCTTCTGCTTTTTCCATTACTTCCTTGTCAGTCAGAAGTTCTAACTTTCTTCTGGTCTTCTTCTTTGCCTTAGTTGCAGGTGGATTTGTAGCAACTCTTTTTATCGATTGAATTGGAACTGCCAATATTCCAATAGTAGTTGGTGGCTGTTCTGCTTCCTTCGAAGTCACGATTTCATTGATCTTATCAACTGGGAGATGTCCTAACTTCTCAATCTCCTCGAGATTTCTGAAACACTGATCTGTGTCTGCATTCTTCTTCAACACTTCTAATTCTTCTTCGGTAATAGGAATGGAGTGTTGGAGTGTGACTTCTGCTAAACTAGCTTCATCTGGTTCCTCTGGAGAAGTAGGTTTATTCTTGTCTACGTTAGGCTTCCCTTTCAACTTCCGAGGGTTTCTGATGTTGACCGGCTTAGGCTTGTGTTTTGTTGCAGGAATGTAGTCGGTAGAAAGAAGTGCAACTCCTCGATCTACTCCTGTGTTTGTAAACAGAATTTCCAAGAGTTTACTTATCTTCAACCCAAAGTTGACATTCGAAGAGAATGTTCCATCAACTTCCATGTGAGTATTCTTCTTGGCATGTTCTGCCCATCGTTCAAAGATAAATTCAGCCTAATTGCCCTTAACATTGTCATTTAGTGCCATCATCATGGCAAATTTCTTGGCAGAGAGCTCCAAATACGATCCAGCATCACATTGGAGCATCTTGATTACAATCTCTGCAAGGAGTTTGTATTCCTCTGTCAAGGTGTTGATTGAGGTATTGGCTTTGAATGCACGTGATTTCCTTTTCTCTCCTGGCTTCCTCCAAAGCTCCCATCGTCTCTCTATTTTGGCTAAATCATTCACCTTATACTAAGAGATTTTGGCAGCAATTCGGAATCAAGGATATTCAAAATCTATTTAGGAAATTGTTTGCTGGCGAGAGGCATATACAGAATTCTGTCTCTCATAATCTGGGCCACTCGTTGCCTTTCTGCTGAATGCGTGGACAGCTTCTTCTGTCTGGCATGGTTACTAATTGGTAGTAGGGAATGGACTCATCAATGTCCTCCTTCTTCTCAATGCCTGTGAACTCGGGTGCATGACGAGCATGCAGGGATGAGCAAGCGGTTGAGGGGTAGATAAATGATGCCGGTTGAAGGTTGACTGTCTCTGGGTTCTCGGATGGGGATGATTCGAGATTTGGAGAAGAATTTCTGTCTTGGTGTGAGGAAGTTGGAGAATCTTGATTTGTAGTTATGGTTGAGTAGGTTTTTCTGAGTTTTGAGAGGGTTTTTCAAAGTTGGGCGATTTCTGAAGATTGGTGGAGATTTGAAATCTAAATAAGGTGTAGAAGATTTCGGAGAACGAGGAGAAATGGACGGCAGGGATTGAATTCTACTTTAATTTGAATCAACGGCTAGGGTTGATGATCAGATCGTGGATATATTCACGACCTTCGAATTTTGAGTGTGGATGACGTGGCACAACCTCATTTGTTGCCGCCGTCTGGATGCATTAAATGTTTCTCCATCATGAAAAGCAAGCGTCCCACGTCTGATTTGAAATCTTCAGCAACCAATTTTAATAGAAGTACGTAGATGCTACCACGTATGTTATGATATCATCCCAATAACCTCCGGCTTTGCTTTTTATGCATGATCATGATCTCGTCTGATATGACCTTCTCATTAATGAATTACCTCACTCCTCTGAGCGACTCTTCAACTTCAGCAGCGAACAGTTATCAAGGTCTCCTCTTTAAATAGCATAGGCATGCGATACATTTGTTGTGCCTTCTTGCAACTCTTACTCTTCTACTCACAAAAAAATTTCAAGTATGAAGATATGGAACAAATTCAATCTCTTTTCGTTCTGCGTCACAGAATCCTCTGTGATGCTGGTCTTTATAAGGAATATGAAGAAGATTACCATATAGCAGAATGGGTAATGTCCAGCCTACAGGCGTGTGGTTTGGCTAGGTTTATCTCTTTGACGCCTCATGCGTTTCAAAGAGAACATCTGCAGTTCTTCTTCAGACAGAGTCAGCCCATAGGAGACTCTATTGTGAGTGTCTTCAGGAACCAATTGGTTAGATGGACTGTGGATACTTTTGCTTCTGAGTTTGGCTTGTCGAGGGGTCCCAATTCTGTGATAGATTACCGCAGTGATGAAATTGCTCCAGAATGGTCTTCATGGATGAAGTGGAGGCGTTCCGATGATCTGGACTTCTCGCCTACTCTTTCAGCATATGGACTGCACCCTCGCTATCAAGTCCTCTTCGAGATAGTTTGTGGAATGATCGTGGGAGTGAATCCAGATGACATGATCTTCTCCCGTGAAGTCTGGAAAGTTATGATGGCAATAGATGATCGAGCACAAGTTGATTGGGCGGCGTTCATCTTCCAAAGAGTGCGACAGAGTGTTCTGCAGTTTCCTCGACTTCACCTTCCCTTCGGGATACCTCTGAGTTGGCTCCTGGAACAGAGATTCACTGATCTCACTTTGGGTCCCTCGAATCTTCGAGGAATAGACTTTTATCCCTTTGTACCTATCTCGCCCTTTGATTGAAACTTCTGTTGTAATCCTTTTTGACGATGTATACAAGATGATGTCTTTTTAATGTAGTCAACCCTATATACTTTCATATAATGTCGATCATCTTCTTGATAGTTGCCTCTATAATCAACTGTGTATACGAACTTCTGATTATGTTTCTGCTAAGATCATAGCAGATCGACTATTGGTAGTAAAGATAGATCTGCTTCCACAAGCGTAGCAGATTCTATATTAGCATAGCTCGTCGTCATCCAATATTGCTTGTAGCAGAGTGACCTTCCTTTAGCAGAAATATTAAGTCTAGCAGAAAATCTTATTCGGTAGCATAGACTTTATTCATTAGCAGAGATTGTATGCGCTAGCAGAGAATGTATTCGCTAGCAGATATTGCGTTTTCTAGCAGATATTGTATTTGCTAGCAGAGGTCTTGTCTCTAGCAGAGACTTCATCTCTAGCAGAAATTGCATTTACTAGCAGATGCCTTAACTCTAGCAGGGCTTTCATCTCTAGCAGAAATCGCAGTCACTAGCAGATGCCTTATCTCTAGCAGAGCTTTCATCTCTAGCATAGATATCATTCGCTAGCAGAGGCCTTGTCTCTAGCAGAGACTTCAAC
>JAPKLW010001585.1:79287-147828 GCA_026898455.1 Plectranthus barbatus
ACGCATAATACCACCTAATATAGACTCATGCACATAATATATATATAAACTCAATAAAACTACATAAAATAGTATAAAAATAATATAAATAAGTGAGTGAAATAACGAGCTTATCAAGCATTCACCCAATCCGGATCTAGTAGAGCATCTTCGACCTTTCTGGGTTCTTCACTGGAGATATAGCATGCTAACATAGCGTTGCCTTGTCTTGTCATCATGGTATCATTGATATTGCCTATGATATCTTCAGGATTGTGAGCGCGCAACCATGTCGGTCTGACAGTTCTGACCATATTTTCTTCCATTGCGAGCCCATTGTCTTGTACATTATTCTCCCCAGTATCCTCCTTATGTTCATCATCTGGATTAACTTCCGCTGGGATGCCTTCAATAGGATTTCCTGGAACAGGGTCTTCTTCAGCAGTGTCTTCGATAACTGGAATCTCAGCGACGCCTACAGCACCATCTTCCACATGAACTTCGTCAGCACCCTCTATAGCAGGTGGATCCTCAGTAGCGCCTCTGCCAAGATCTTCATGAGTTTATGTTCCTTCCCTGGTGGGAATGTCCTTGGTGGTTTCTTCCTCTTCATCGTCAATCACTTCTAGGATAGTTGATTTGATTACAATGTTTGTAGGTTTAGCCTCAGCATGATCATTAGCATCACTGGCCTGGTCAACAGTTTGGTCCCCTGCGGCGTGCGTCTCGTTTAGATTACAGTCATTCATAGACTTAGTCGGATCAATACTTATATTCTCGAAAGAATTTAGAAGTGTTTGATCATTGACATCATTAGTCTCATGATTGCTAATCTTTTCTCCTTTATTTTCACTGCGCACTAAGGTAGACTCATCAAAAAATAACATTGCATGTTATTTCCACAATGCCGGTAATCTTATTTAATACCCTATAACCTTTATGAGTGGGATGTCCATAACCAAGGAGTACACCCTCGTCAGATTTAGGTGAAAAGGTATTAAGTTTGGATTTACCGTTATTATGAATATAACATGTAGAACCAAAAGCACGTAGATGAGTTATGGAAGGCTTACGACCGTGGTACACTTCATAGGGAGTCTTGTTGAATCTGCTTGTGACAGCACTCCTATTCTGTGTGTAACAGGCCGTCATGACTGCTTCTCCCCAGTATTTAGCAGGAAGTTTGGAGTCTGCTAACATTGAGCAAACTGCTTCTTTCAACGTTCGATTCCTCCTTTCTGCTAAACCGTTCTGTTGAGGAGTCCTTGCTGTAGATTTTTCATGTGATATTCCAGCTTCAGCACAGAAATCCATCAGCACTCCATTACAGAATTATGTTCCATTGTCAGATCGAATTCTCTTTACAGTAACTTCTTTACTGTTCTGCTCCTTGAGAATCAATTCTGGCAGAATAAGCTTCACTTCATCCTTTGTCTTTAATAGGCGTACCCATGTGTACCTGGAGAAATCATCAACCACCACTAGTGTATATAGACGTTTACTTACAGTGGGTGGTGTGACTGGACCAAAAAGATCCATATGAAGCAATTCCAGAACCCTTTGTGATGTTTCCTTTTCAGGATTCGTTTTGAAGGATGATTTGGTCTGTTTTCCTTGTTGACAAGATTTGCATACTCCTTCTTTGCGGAAGGTCTCATTTGGTAGACCTATAACAAGCTTATTTTTGGCAAGATGGTTAATAGTTTTGAAATTTAAATGATTGAACCTCTTATGCCATAGCCATGTTGTTTCCTCCTTATTGAGAGCCAAAAAGCAGGAATGTTGTTGACCGCTTTGCCAATCGACTATATATAGTCCTCCTTTGCGGATGCCTCGTAGTTTTACTTCTCCTGAAATAGCATCAGCAATAGCACAACCAGTATTTTTAAAAGATACGATATACCCATTTTCACATAGTTGACTTATGCTGAGTAGATTATGCTTCAGGTTGGAGACGAGTGCTACGTTGATGATTCTTAATCCATTTCTTTCAATGCAGCCGCGTCCAATAACTTCTCCTTCACTGTTGTCTCCGAACTTGACCTTTGGACCGTTGAATAATCTTCTTATGTCTGAGAATAATTCTTCGTTCCCGGTCATATGAGCAGAGCAACCGCTGTCCAGGACCCATTCATTGGATATGCACGTTCCCGTAGCTATGGAGTCCTGTTCTTGCAAGCGAATCAGGTAAATTTAGGTACCCGTTTAGTGTCGGGTCCAGCAGGATTAGCGTGAAGCATAGTTCCTTTTGGAACCCACATCTTAGTGATTTTCAAGACTTTTGTCTTGGTTTCACTATTGACCACTTTCTTGACCTTTGGCATAGAATTTCTATTTCTAGGTGAGTGAATATATTTAGTCGTCCTTGCCCTTGAAATAGAATGTGTAATGGGCTCAGGCTTTGCATAGACATTTCTTCTATGCGATGTATACTGCGGGTAGCTGGGTCTCACAGCATTGTACTGTGCAGGCCTTCTCTGATGAAACTTATGATGTACTATCCTTGCGTTGTAATCAGAACGCTCAGTACTCCTTGAGTTGGTTGAGTAGGGCTTAGTATATGCTCTAGGATTCCTCTGCTGAAGTCTATCAAATACTTGCCTATTATTCATCACTTGATTCTTCTGCTGAGGCTTAGAGTTGCGTCCAGCATTTGTCCTTGGGATCCTCTGCTGAGGTCCCTTGGATAAAGGCCTAGCAGACTCTGTCCTCTGCTGAGATCCAGCAGATAAACTATTGGCTGTCTTTGATGTAGACCTTTGCTGAGCTCCAACGGGCACATTCTGCTGAGGTTTATTCTTTGGTTTAGCTGATGGTTCAGCAAACATAGTTTCAGCAGACACTACTCCTTTACCTTTTTCAGTAGAGCTATATCCAGCAGTTACGAACAAAATTAGATTCTTTTTAAAAGAATTGCCATTGAGTTTTGACATTCTTTTTGATGACTCGCATCCAAGTCCAGACCTATCAGAGTGATGTCTTTGACTACTTACAAGGGCATTGAGAGCAGCCTTGCTGGATGCATACATGCAAATACAATCCTCTTTTGGTTTGTTTTTTAATGCTTGATTTTCCTTTTCTAACGTTTGAAATTTTTCTGACAACTGCGAGAGATCTTCTTTTAATTTAAAAAATTCTTCACTTTCTAACCTCAGTCTCTCGACTTCCTCGGTTAAACTTGTAATGTGAAGTTTTAATGAAGCGTTTTCTCCCACAATCTCATTTTTGATCTCATACATTTTTGCAAATTCTAATGATAGTTGCACTAAATAATCTTCTTCGGAATCAAAATGTGATTCCTCCGATTTGTCTATGATTTGATTGCTAGATGAATTTGTGGATAGTACCTCTGCTTCCTCAACGGTGAGAGCTGATTCATTGGTTTCCTCAGCATCGTTGTTCGCATCAGCAAACTGATCTTCAGTGATGTCTGCCATTAGTACGAACAAAGCTTCTTCGCTATGTTCTTCTTTTGAAGAGCAGTAAAACTCTTCTTCATCAGCAATCTCCGTCCTGGTTAGCAGTGCCTTGGTTACGGCTTTAGCAGCGCGTCTTTCAAATCGTTGCTTCAGGCGATCTCGTTCTTCTTTGCTGACCTTTGGACAATCATGCTTCAAGTGATCTGGAGAGCCACATTCAAAGAAATTTCTAATTTTTCGCTCAGTTGAGCGGTTAAACGTTGATGAAGGGATTTCTTTCGCCTCCTTTTCAGCTTTTGCTTCATTCAGCATCCTCTGCATTTTCTTCATTTGTTCTTCCAGTTCATTGATCTTTAGATCAACTGCTTGTGTACCTGCACTGGAAGTTCCTTCTTTCGAGGGTGATGCTGGAGTTGATCTTTCTGGTTTATAGAAAGATCTTTTTGTCTTGAATTTGTTGTAGTCCTTCTTAGCGAAGTATGCTAAGTCCTCAGCGTTCCCAACATACTTTGAAGCGGCTTGTGCTACAGCCGTTTCATTCTTCTTCGACTGCTGTATGATAAATTCATGAGCTTTAAGTTGAGCAAATACCTCAGATGTAGTCAAGTTGTTGAGGTCTTTTTCACTCAAACTTGTTACTTTTGCGAACCAGTCATCTCTCGGATATAGTTTGGAAATGATTTTATTGTTCATCTCTCCATTATCATACTTCTTTCCAAGACTCCTGAGTTCTCCAATTATTGTGTTGAAGCGTTCCTCCATGATTTGAATGGTTTCTCCTGCACACATTGAGAAAGATTCGTATTTGTCTACAGCTACCTGTAATTTGTTACGTCTCATTTGGTCCGTCTCTTGTGAAGACTCGCACACGTAGTCCCACATTTCCTTAGCAGTTTCAAGGTCAAGCGCTTTGTCTTTCATCAGTTTTGGAAGAGAATCGAGAATTAGTTTCTTTGCCACGTGCTCTAGTTGAGCTCTCTTTTTGTCTTCACTTGTATATTCATCAAATGGTTTAGGAACCATTTCAGGTCTTGGAGGTCTTGGTTCTCCTTCAGCAGCATCTTCAACACGTCCTAGTCCTACAAAAGTGTTAGCTTTCATAATCTGAATAGGACCTCTTATCAGTATGTCTGCCATCTCAAGGTGTATGCTCTGAAGTTGTATGAGAGCCATCTTCTTCCAAGATGAAAAATTCTCTCTGTCATATTCTCCAAGGGAATGATTCATCATTTTGTATGCTCCTTGAAAGGTTTCCTGAACTGAGTATATAAAACAGGAATAAAAGTGCAAGGAAAAAGATAGATCTGGTCACAGGTGACTCAGAAACGGAGAGTCTGGTATGACCTCCGCTCTGATACCACTTGTTGGTCCCGAAATATCAGAGTCGTCGTGTTGAAAACTTAACACGAAATGCAGCGGAATAGATTAAAGTCTCTTGCACTTATCGTTGTTAACAAAGTGTTTTCTTAGGTCAAGTTGTTGCTTAAGTAAGTTTACAGATATACACTAGCAACTCCGTTGCTAGGTTTTAAATCAATCTTTGAACTGTAAACCAATAAAACAGTAAATGCACACAAGATTTATAGTGGTTCGATCAAAAAGATCTACATCCACTCCTTAGCCGAATCGCTAAGAATTTCACTAGAAAAGTATACAGATTACAAGGAATCGCGTTTCCAGTTAAGTAGGCAGTGAGCTTTCGGCCTGTCTACTTGACAGCTATCCTCCGTGAGTCTGAACTTCTCTGAACACAGCTCCGGCCAAGTCAATGGCACACCTTCGTAAAACTTGTCCTTCGCTAATGAGGCTTTTATAGTTTGCCCCTGAACTTAATAAGTATGCGGCTAACGCCCGTGAGAGTCACAACCTTTTCAAGAGTGACTGTTGGATTCTTTTCTGAAAGAAATGAATCCCAATGATTGAAATATTCTTGAATGCAATCAAGAATATCTTCAATGGAGTGTCAGTACTTCAATGACCAACACTTATGGTTGTTGAGAGCTTTTAAATAAGCTTTTGTACAGCTCTCAACTGACTACTTTCAAAGTTCACTTTATTAGAGGAATCTTTAGCTTGAGCGTTCGTGAATGAGTAAAGTGAGAAGAACAGTTGTAGATCGTAAAAGCAGTAGTCTATCCAGTTCTTGAATCTGCCTTTTATAGTTGGAGATTCAAAACTTGAATCTCCATACCCGTTAGACACAACGGCTTCTTTCTCCAAGAATGGATTAACTTGATAGAACACTTTTTGGAGTAGAGACGTACTTCCCACACTACTTAGGGAAAGTCTCGTTCCTTGTGTGTCCTTTTTGTCAGAGTCGCAGTCCGGCTTCAAATTTGCTAAAGGTATATTCCTTGAGATCCTTTGACTTTGATACTTCATTGATTGCTGAAAGGTCCGAATGCTAATTCCTTAGCATTCTAGTAATCTTTTCAGCCAAATGCTGGCGATTCTTGTTCGCTTGTTTCTCTAGCAGCTTGTGAGTTGTGTGTTGACTCCATCTGCTTGTTGTCTGCTAGGGATTCTTCATAGCATACTAGTCTATTACAACTCAATGTATAACTTATACATGACTTTACAAGTTGTGTTAGACACTCTAGATTTCAGCAAATGATCGACCATCTAAATAGGGTTTGATTCAACAAAACCTTTTACAAATAAGTCCTAAGGAAGATTTTAGGGATAATTCCCAACATGGGAGACTTTACTATATGTAATCTGCTAAGCTAATGGCAAATGACGGATATGCCTGTATCAACTTTCAGCAGATAAATTATTTCTGCTCAGCAAACTATGAAGGAATGAAGATCACATCTATATTTTGTCATGAAAAAAAAAATCAAGAGATCGAAATATTCATATATTCTTCACAAAAAGAGGAACATGCCTTGAAGCAGGTATTCATTACAAAAGAAAGAAGCGGCACTATCAGCCAAACAAAAGAGGAAATACAAGATCTACTACGGAATTCATTCAGAAAGGCGACACTGGCTTATAAGGATAGAAATCAGCCCCTTGAAGGTTGGATGGACCGTCAGCAATATCTGGAAAATACTTCTCCATCAACCAGCTGAGCTGCATTCCATTTAGCAGAGATACGGATGAGGCTTGAGAGCTTCCCAGACATTTTTGAAGACGTATCCGACCCAGTCAACGGAAGCAGCATCATCCATGGCCATCATCACCTGCCAAACAGATCTTGAGAAACAGAGGTCATAAGCCTCCTCTCCAAGCAGGATTTCATGGGCAATACGGAACATGACCCAATATGATGTCTGGAGGCCAGAGGCAGGAATGTCAGGGCTGAAATCAAAATGAGGAGAATGACCCCATTTCTCCCATACCAGCCATTCTGGAGCCACTTCCTCTGCAAGATAGTCTTCTACAGACAACGGACCTCGAGGAAGCCCGAAATCAACCGCAAAGGTGTCAGGGGTCCAATGGACAAGCTTATCATGGAACACCCCATAGATTGCGTTTGGTTCCACATGGCAATCACTGAGGAAATCCCTCAACACTTCCTCTTGAAAACGGTGAGGAGTAGCACACACAAATTGCGAAAGACCCCCCCCCCCCACTGCAACATAGATATGATCTTCACTGCCACATCACAATCATCTATGTAATACCTATCCAGACCTGGCTCATCCAGGACCAGATTGCATCTAATATCTATGGTTTGTGGAGGGAGTCCATGAGTGAAGAAAGGGACCTGACTTTCTTGAAGGAGAAGAAGATTGAAAGTGTGAATCAGGAAAGAAGGAAAGTCGAGATGTTTGGATAATCTCAAACTGAGGTATTTATAGAGGATTTCCCATTTATGATGCGAAGAAAGAGAAAAATTTGTCTGAAGATCGCAATGATTCACCTCTTGGAATACGAAACATCGCCAATAAAGGGATCGACGTGTATGCATGGGAAGTCAAATCATTTTTTCCAGCAATAGTGAGAAAGGAGTATTGAAAAGGTCGAGGATCTCATCATCACATTTTTTTCAAAATAAGAGCTCTCATAGACTCAACAGATCTTCCGAAGTTGCTGAAAATTAGAATGCTGAGAGGAACCATCCTCTATCAGCATCCTGGAATGGCTGCTAGTTCAGAAACAACAATATATCCTAAATCAAGGCGGGATGACTCAAAATTCAAACTTGATGGGACCCGATCAGGCGTAATTAATGCATGCAAACGGCAGCATCAACTGAGGAGAGGCCACGTTAGAAACACTTGAGTGTTTCTCGGAGCATGGGAAGCCATATGGAAAGACGCATTTATTCTGAACCGTTGATCTAACACTTCGCAAATTTTCCCTCAATCGTTAGATCTCACATTCAAATTAACCCTACCTTTGCTCTGATCACTGTTCATTTTCTTCTCATCTTTCAAAAGCCAGAGCAAAATCCCCAATCCTAAAGTCTCCATAGAAGTTGAAAAATTACAACAGATTTTCCCTCACAGACATGGGTACTGAATCTATAGCCTCATCATCCCAGAAATCTACCTGTCAGAACCATCGTCCTGAATCAAATGAACCACCTCTCTTCAATTTTCCACCAAATTCTGAAGAACCCTTACATATGCGGCATGCACCAGGGTTTACTGGGATTCTAAAGAAAGAAGATGTTGATGATTCAATATCGTATGGACAGCTTGTTATGATGGCTAAGAAGAAATCCCTAGCCGGCCACACAAAGGAGCAGAGGCATTTGACTTAAATCATGAAGGATCGGATTCTGTATAAATGTCTTGCTGCTGAACATATCCCGGATTGGATAATGGATATCCTCGATAGCGAACAGGTAACTCAATACTTATCCGCTGAACCCATGCATTTTCATCCGCATATGGTTTCTGAATTTTACGCCAGAGCAGTCATGAGTGAAGATGGAAAATATTTTAAAACTTGTGTTTATGGAAGTATCATTGAAGTCAGTGCCGAAGTTCTTGCTAAGACTTTTGGTCTTCGGAATGAGGGGGAACGTATATCTCATTACAAAGTAACGAATTATGATGAGATGGAAACACGTTGGAATTCTTGGAAGAAGCCTGGAGTACTGAAGGATAGGAAAGGTCATGAGATCACATTCCGGGCTGCCACACCCATTAACACCCTAGAGGATAAATTTAAAATTCTAGCCGAATTGGTGATCAAGATGTTCCAATGCGATGCCGGATCATATTCTGAACTTTCTGCTAAGAAATATGCAGTAATGATGGCTCTCACAGACAAAGTGAAGGGAAATTGGGCTGAGTATTTCTTCGAACGATGGGCAGAGCACGCCAAGAAGAACGACCACATGTTTGTGGATGGAACTTTTTCATCAAATGTTAATTTTGGATTGAAAATAAGCAAGTTTCTGAAATTGGTCATGCATTCAACGAAAATTGATCAAGGAGTGAAGTTGCTCTCCACTGTTTTCATTCCAATCACACGAAAAGCAGCCAACCCTCTTGATTACAAGAAGCCAAAGAAGCTGACTGGTAAATCCAATGTGGATGCGGATAAGCCTACTTCAGATGAGGAAGTAGACGAACGTTCCTTGGGCGAACAAGTATTGCAGATAGCTACACCTATCTCTGGTGAGGAAATAGCAGCATTAACTCAGAACGCTGAAATAAAGCAATTCTTTAAGCAGCTTGATGATATTGTAGCTCTCGAAGAAATACCAACCGAACAGATTGAGGAAATTATGGACCAAAAGGCCGCACTCCAGCAGCCACTCGTGATTGGTCAACTTGCTGTTCCAATTTCTTCTGAACAACAAAAGGATATTGCTCCCACCAGGAACAGAAGGTCTAGTCATCAGCGCCTACGCAAAATTGCTGAGCTAGCCATTGTCCCTACTGAAAAAGTACCTGATTCACCCCTATCATCTAAAATTTTGATAAACGTTTAAAAGGCGTACATGAAGCTAAATGAAAGCGTGCAGAAAAAATGAAGGCACAGGAAATGAAGGAATACAGAAAGTAGATGGATAGAATCACATTCAAAGGAAGGGATCTGAACTTCGAGAGAGTAAAAAGATCTCATCTAGAAAGAGAGAATCAAAAGGAGAATATTAGTCAAGCACCCGATGAGGAAGCTGCTGAAGAGTTAAACAGAGCAGCAAAGAAAGGGAAGACAGTAATAGACTCTACTTTGACAGAAAAAAAAATGGATAATCCTATTGCGGTCAGCAACATTACAAAGATTACAACAGCAGCAGACGGCATGACTGATAAAGAGCTAGATACGCTGATTCAATCTGGCACTTTCAAAGCCACGGAACACTCCAAAGGCAAATCGGTTCAATTTTGCGAACCAATTGATACATCTTATCAAGACAGTAGCTCAGAGGAGGACGTGCCACGAACAGAGACAAATGATACACACTCCAAAGATAAGGATGCAAGACCATCAGAAATCTCTAAGGAAAGCGCAGATACGAACATGCCTACTGCAGAGCATGTTGCTAAGGAAAACACTGAGGAGACTGAATCTGGAGCTTTCAATGCTAAGGAACCTTCTGATATGGAAAATATTGTTGGGTCTGAAAAGGAACCGTCTGCTGATGACATGGCTCATACAAATGCTGAAGAAACAGAGAAAGACACTACTAAAGAATCTACTGCAGCTGACGAAACTGTGGCAGATACTGCTGAAGAAGTCCATCCTACTGAGGAGACAACAGTCGATGCAAGTAATGAAGATCAAGGAGAAGAGACGATAGAAGAAGAACTCTCCTCTGCTGGATTTCTGGACGAATCCACCTGTTCATCAGAATCTGATTCTGAGGGGGAATCTACCGAAGTATTTGATGCCAAAACTCTTCTAAAATACCCCACTTTGCGAAATGAACAACTGAGGATTCCATTTGATGGTTTGCCTGGCAAACTCTTTCGCTCACGAAGAGTAGCACAGTGGTGTGCTGCTGTCTCGATTAATGAAGATATGAATGCTGATCTCAGCGATTGGAGTGATGAGATCTTAGCCTTCGTAGAGCAAGAAGCAAATAGGGACATTGCAGGAGTCTTTTATGTTGAGATTCATTAAGAAACAGAGGAAGGCAGAGTGCTTGGTAGTCAATTTAGACGATGGAAAACTTATGACTACATCATGCATGAACTCTGTTTTGAGGAAAGGATGATTATTATCGCTAGAAAAGGTCTTAATTTCTGGCGTTCCGAAGAAACCTGGGCAAATGAGTTGATGGACCAGCCCTCCTGCACAAAATAATATACTGATCAACAAGTAATTGCTCGATTGCAAGCCATCCGTGCTCACAGGAAGTTTTTTCCATCTCAGACCCTGCCCAGATCACAGTTTGCTCCAGATAAGAAGTCCTTGACCCACATGGAACTAACCAAACGACAAAGGGCTGCAATGATTGCTTATCGGAAGCGGAAAGCTGCTTATGAGGAGAAGTTGCGAGTTAGAAGTCTCGAACTAGCCGTGATCGAAGAAGAAAAAGAAAAGGAGGCCAGGAGACAAGACTATCTCAAAATTATCAACTTTCAGAAAGAATACACTCGAGCCGCAACCTCACTTCAAGTCTCTGACACTCAAGGTTCTAACTCAAATCTTGATCAGAATATAGTGAGTGAGTCCATGGAAGTAGATAACGATGTGGTTCTTGATGTTACCACACAAAGAGTTGAAGCAGCAGCTCAAGCATCTGCAATTGTTACAGTGGAAAGAGAAGATGGTGAAGCTACTACATTAGCAAGCAGTACTGAAATAGTTGTCTCTGAAAATCCCATTGCCGCCGAACCAGTCCAAGTAAGCTTTCAATCTCTTGTCAACATACTTCATAACGCCCTACATCAATGCGATATCCAGCAAGCCAGATTCAATGAAGAGGGCCCGAAAGAGGTTGCTGATGTCCGAGGAGCAATCTTTGGAGTGAAAACCTCTGTCTCAGAGGTTCAGCAACAAGTTGGTCAAGTCGCTACCAAGATCACACATGTCGAAGAAACTGTGTCTACGGTGCAAACAAATGTGATGACTCTCAGCGTCAATCTTGACGCACACAAGTCCTTCTCCACTTCTGTTTTGGATGCTCTCAAAGAGGAGGAAGAAAGAAGGATTGCTGAACAAGCAAGGATAAAAGCAGAGGAAGTTGAGCTACTGCTGAAAGAAAAAGAATTTGAACATGCAATGATGGAACGGAGAATGAAGTTAGCAGAACAACAGAGAGAAGATCAATGAGCACGTATTGAAAAGATGGAGAAACTAATGGCCATGACGATGAAGAAAGTTGAATCTCTTGAGAAGCTAAAACCTCCACCGGATGCTCAGAACTAAGGTCACTCTCTTTCTTTTTTTGGATTTTATCATTTTTTACCGAGTATGAACAATAGTTGAAATACACTCTCTGTGTACTCAACGAAGGATGTTTAAATGGTTGATGAATGCTTTGCTTGTAATTTTTTTTTAACTTCTAAGCTAAGTCTCAGCAATCCCTAATAAGCTTTGATCGCACCCAAAAGGGGGAAATTGTTGGGAAAATATTCATGAATTACCCTTAGGATCTTATTGTAAAAGGTTTTGTTGGATCAAACCTTAGTAGACGGTCGATCATTGCTGAACATTAGCATAGCTTAGCAACTGATGTAATGTCCTGCATAGGGTAAACATCGAGTTGTAATAGAATAGGCTATTTGGAAGTATCTCAGCAAACATGAAAGAATGCTAAAGGAAGACCGCTAGCAATAACAAAATGCTAAGGAGTCAGCATTCGACAAACACATCCTAAACTGCTGAAGATGCTAGCGAACCAAAATCAGAGTAGCAGACAAAACACTTGCTGCGCATTGAGACCAGAAGTATGCTGAAAGAGATCCAGCATCCCATACCAGTAGAAGCTCAACAAAGCAAACCAGAACAACTGCTACACCGCCATTCTGACCAACACGCGATGATTAGCCATGTCAGAAGTAGGACGGAAAAGCCTGTCCAAAAGCAGAAAAGTTAGTAAATAGCTACCTGCATTTAAGGAGAAAGATCCGTTGTGTCTAAATGGATCTGCCGACTCAAACTTCGAGGACACCACTATAAAAGGCAAGTCAAAGGAAGATGCAGGTGCTGCTCACTCTCTAACCAAAACTCGATATACGAAAGATTCCAAAAAGCAAAAAGGCAAGAGAGCAGTCCAGTTGAAAGGTACAATCCAGAGATATCCAAAGGCCTTCAACTTTCAGAGTGTCTCACTACGTCTGACATTCTTCTGAGTGATTCTTGAACTGGTTCAAGAATCTTCAATCATTGGGATCACTTTCTTTTTAAGGAAAGCATCCAGCAATCAATTTCTTGTGAAGAAATTGATTAAGGTGGGCATTGAAGCCGAGAACACACGATAGTTCGGAGGGAACTCTAAACTCTTCCAAGCGAGTGGTAAAAATGAGTTTTACGAAGGTGCACCCTTGACTCAGCCGGAGCCACACCAGGAAAGTTCGGGGTATCGGAAGATAGCCATAAAGCAGACAGACCTTCAGACGGCTGATTTCTTAACAGGAAAGGCAACTCTCTGTACACCGTATTCTTTCTAGTAAAATTCTTAGCGATTTGGCTAAGGAGTGGACGTAGATCATTTGATCGAACCACTATAAATTGTGTGTTGTCTTGTTGTTACTACTTTTCGAGCTAATATGTTTTAAATCCTAGTGACCAAGTTGCTAGTGTATAACTGAAAAAGGTAACCTAAGTAAACTTTAATTAAAATAGAGCTGAGAATAATTTAAATACAAGAAAACGCAATCTATTCCGCTGCACTTCGTGTGTGTACTTTATTGTAACCACGACGACTCTGATCATAAAGGACCAACACTCCATCTATGCTGGAGACCTCGGCTGATCAGCATACAATGGCCGGTGATGCAACTGGTAATGCTGAGGCCACCTTACATCCACTCAATGAGATCACATGTCAAGGGGGAACTCAAGAAGGAGAAACCAGTAAGTAAAACAAAGACGTTGCTGAGAATCCCCAAAATCGCGAGAGGACTGCTGAAGACAACACTACTAAAAAGGACAAGGAGCGGACTGCTGACTACAGGCGTATTACTCTAGCAAATGCGAATCTAGCAGACGATTCATCAGCACATAGCCATTCAGCAGACAACAACCCAACAAGTGTTGGTCTCAGATCAGAGTACGTATGATGTGCAGTGGAAGTATTAAGACAGTCAATTGCACTCTAAAAGGTAGACAACTCAGTTTATTATTAACTCAGTTTTTATGCGACAGATTTAAAAACAACAGTTTGTGTTGGCCAGCAGTTTAGTTTAACAGTTTTACAGTTAAAACCAGTTAATAGTTATACACTTCAACACTTTCAGACAAGTGTTGAAGGTTTCAAGATGTAATTGAAAACTGTAAGCTGCGTAAAGTAAATATAATTGTAAACGAGACATGATATATTATAGTTGTTCGGAGCCTTAAGTCCTACGTCCACTCTTTGGATATCTGATACGAAAATTCACTATGTTATGAAGATACAGTCCTCACGATCTATAGCCAATTGCTGTAGAGACCTCCGTCAACAACATAATGGATCACTCACCCAGACTGTTGTTCTTCACTCCTTCTTCAGTTCCTCGAAGCCCAACAACTCCTCGTAGTCTCCTTAGAGCTGGCAGTCGTCGAAGACAGACTGAGGAAAAACCTCCATTTTCCTTCTCTGGTAGATGGATGGTTGTGTTCTTCCTAGAACGTACATAGGTTGGCAGTTGCCCGTAATAACCTTATCTTTCACAAAAGATTAGGTTGTTGTGTTCTTACTCAAAAAGTAAGAACACCAATAGAATAGATTAAGTCAGCAGACTTAATACTCATGTACACAAGGTCAAACGGTGAATCCCAAAAGATTATTTAAGCAATAATGCCTCGTGTCCAATAAATGAACCACAAAGTTAATGCCTTCTTTCTTGAGAGCGATTAATGTTTGAGCTTTAAGTTCAGCAGAGTGACGACAAGGAAAATGTGTCGAAAGATTTTTGCCTCTGCTACTTCTGCTATTTATAGGTTAGAGAGCAGAAAATAGCCGGTAGAGACATTTTGAAGAATGTCCAATTATAGTCCATCCTTCTCTGAAAAGTTGCTTGCTCCTCTATTTTTTCTGCAACACTGTCCTGCTTTGCAAGGCAGTTTGTACTTGATGTGTCAGATGCCGAACAATGTTGTACGCCAGTCGCAACTGAGTCCTTGTTTGTCTTTTATCAATGACTTCCTTCATAATCTTTTGCGACTGATCGGCATCTTGCTATGTACGCATTCCTTGACGCGAAACTGTCCTGGTCTAAAATTGTGAGCGCCTCTCGACAGTTTCTCTGTGAAAACTGTGTCCCCAGTTTTCTTTGATATCTAAACCTTGACAGGAAAAAATGTCTGCACAGTTTTTCGTAACCATTATTCTTCTCTATTTTCTTCATCCTTTATGATTGACAGTTATCTCGTTTGAATGGCTTCTTCATCAAAACTGTTCAATAGTTTTGATAGTTCTCTTCTCCTGAACTATTACAACTCGATCATCCTATACAAGGATTACATGAGGTAATAAATCTAAGGCCTAGACTTTGGTATATAGTTTTGACACATCAAAACATCAAATTAAAGGTGGGATTTCTACATCAAAATCTAACAATTTCCCCCTTTTTGATGTTGTCAAAACCATACCTCTAAGTCTATCTAAGTCGACGAGAAGATGCAGTTGATTTGAGTTTACAAAGTTTGTATATCTAATACTGCCCAGAACTGTGCTTCTTCTACACTCGACTTACTCTGAATGATCTTCCCCCTTAATGGGATAGTTCTTTTTGAATGAAATCAATCAAATTGGAGCGATAAGAGAAGAAGGGTTGCTAATCACACTGGAATATGTGAATTCAGCCAATCAAGAATCAAGGTAAGAGACAATGAGTAGTTTTCTTCAAACCAACAGTTTTTTCACTTTTCACTAGATATGATCGATTACAAGAACATGAAAAGCTTTAAAACTGCGATAATAAAAGAAGACATAAAAAACACAAAAAAATCCATTACTTAGCACTGCTCCTTTGGCTTGTCTTGATCCTTGTCCTTCTCCCTTTCTTGATTTGAAGAATCTGCGTCCTTTGGCTTTGAGGATTTTGCGGCAGATATGGAAGGCATACCAGCTTGCGCCTTAAGAGCTGCGGTTACTTCTGTGAAGTATTTCAAATCTTGTTCTCTGGAAGCCATTATTGCTTCCAATTGCATTTTTATTTCTTCATCCCGCTTTCTCTGCTCTTCTTCTCGCTTTCTGTATTCCTCATCTCACCTTCTTTGTTCCTCTTCTCGCCTATCCATCAATGTCAACAGCAGCTTCAAGGTTTCATCTCTTCTCACTTCCCCCTTTTTGACAAAATAAAAAATAGTAGCCATTCGCTGATCCATCTCTTGTTTCAGAGCATCATAGGGTAGAAGAGGTACAACCACAGAAATGGGATCGGGAGACATAGTTCCTTCAAATGTAGCCAGTACTCTAGGGTCTTCATAGGTTTGACTCTGAGATGTAAAAGTAGAAAGCTCGGGTTGAGGAGGAGCTCTGAGTTCGGAACTGTCTCAGATGGTTTGGAAGATTGACCTGCCCCTTCAAGCGTAGCTTCGAAATGAAGTTTCTTGGCAACTGATATTATTGGTTTATCATGATTTGTTTTCTTTCTTTTATGATGTTGGAGATGTTCAGGAACATGTTGTTTTATCTTTCATTACTTGCTGTGAGTTGTCTCCAAAGTTTATCTCGGTTTGTGTCCTCTTACTCCTGTTTCGCCTTTGTTCAGGCTTTTGAGCGGAGGTTCTAGTCCTTTTTGGTTTCTTGGAACCCTCAACAGTTCGAACTGGCGGAATGGTAGCGAGATCCTCAGATGTCTCAGCGTCTACTCCCTTGTCGTCAAAACTGTCATCCCCTTCATCTTTTTAAATTAAACGATAGACTGGATCCTTTTGTGGAATAAAATTAGATGGTATGAGATCTTCTCCCTCATCTTCTATTCCTAAAATGCTCTCAAGAAGGTAGCTGCCTTCAAACCAAAACTGACACTCAAAGAAAACTTTCCTTTCGTTGGAATGTCTTTGTTTTTCTTTGCATTCTCCAGTAATCACCCAAAGATGTATGTTGCCCAATTTCCTCCAGGGCGGTCATCAAGAACCATCATCAAAGAATATTTGGGGCTACTTAACACAGATAAGGATCCAACCCCAAAGTATATCATCCTTAGTGCGATCTCACTAAGTGTTTTATAGAATGGGTTCAGTTCGTAGTGGGTCTAAATTTTTCATTAACCTCGGGTTTTTTCCATCTTAGCCAATGAGCCTTCAATTCCTCCTTATTGTTATGAACATAACTGGCGATGTGGACTCCTGTCTGAGGTAATGAAGATGTTGAGCGATGAGTGCAGGATCAACCCTTATATCCATCGAGGCAACCTTCGTCTGGAAGAATTGGTTGTTATCGTCAAATGTAGCATTTTTGTAGAACTCAGCTATACGATTTGGGTTGAATCTCCGGGGACATGCAATTAAGAACTTTGTTAATTTTTCTTCTATGAGCTTCGCGACAATCTTTTTTGCAATCACCTCATCGGTGGCGATTGAGAAGAAATTTTTCCAATTTAGGATTTTCTCCTTCACAACTTGAGATGCTAGAAGCTGTCGATTGGTGATGGTGAAGTCGTCAACTATCTGAAATAGTTTGTCCTGTGAGGTCTCCTCAATGACGAGTAATGGTTCGGGATTATCAGAGGTACTGGCATCCATGATTTGATTCTTCTCTTTCGGCATGATCTAGAGATAAAATGTGGATGATTTGGAAACACTTGGAGTAGAGACTTTTAGATATCTTGACTAATTGACTTGCAGTGAGTGGAGCATTCAAGACGACGATAAGAGGGGTTTAAGGGATTTTGGTGATCGATTTTCTAGCAAAATCATAGGCTGAGATTGAAATCCCTTTTTGCCTTGAACGACTGAGATTGATGCTGACATAGGTGTCTTTTCACATTGTCTGGTACGCCGAGTAGTAGCGCATGGAAGGGTTGATGTGGCTCCGATTAATACACCGTTGTGTAGTCAGCATTTAATGCGATGAGCCGCCGAAATCTTCGCAACAATAAAAAATGTGTGCCTTTGTGTGAGACAGTTTTCTCTCTCCTTTGTCTTCACCAAAAACTACATAAGATAGACCAAAAATATCTCTACAATGGAAAGCTGAGCAGCTACTTCCTTGGCCAGTCAGAAACTGTTTCTCATTTCGATAGATAGCTCTGTGACCTTGATAGTTTCTATACACAGTTTCCAGACAATTCAAGAACTTCATTTATAGATTTTAATGAAGTCTGGGCATCAGTATGATTGTGACTTTGATCTCTTGACTGACTCTGCATTTGTAGCCTTCTGATTCAATACCCATATCTCCATGCTGTATGCTCGATGTGATTGGTGGGCATTGAATACTGACGCACCGATCATTGATTCTGAGTTGTAGGAGTCGTATCTATCATTTAAGTGATTTGCCACTTTTTCGATTTATGCACCAAATACCTTATAAATGCCTCTCTTCCTAGGTTGGAGATTCGCACGATCCCTCTCCCAAAATATACCGATCTTTCCATAAAGAGAGATGTCGTCCTCATCTTCTTCTTCATTTCCTTTTAATCTTACGAGAGAAATGAGGAGGATTTCTAACCAAACAAATAAGATTCTGGATGAGAATGAACTTAGAGCTCGGTACTGGAGAATTCCAGAGGTTCCCGTTAAAGTGATGGAGAACATAAGGGCAAATGATCTTGAGCAATTTGTAACAGTAGCACCCAATTCCTTCCATGCAGATATTCTCAAGTTGGCGACTCACACTGCCACGGTCTTAGATGAGGAAATCTGCAACATCATTAATGGGGAGGAATTCATCTGGTCAGCTGATTATTTGCTAATGTGTTCTAGCTTTCACTAGGTGGAACATCTGTTGTCCAGTATTGATGGGAGGAGACGGCACCAGAGTGGTCAACTTGGAAATATTGGATAGTGTGGGACATCAACTTCCAGCCAACTGTGTCGAGTGGATTTCTCAAGCCACATTACAGAGTGTCTTTTGATATCATTAATCAGATGGTGGCTTCCAATTCTCCTGATGATATTGACTTCTCGTCGTCTGTCTGAAAAGCAATGTTGGCATTCGAGGACCAAGCTATGGTGGACTGGGCAGGATTCATTTTCGATCGCCTGAAGAGCACCTTAATGATGCTTCCTGAAGTCACCGTCACCTATGGCATGCAGCTGAGCTTGCTCCTTGAGAGACACATTCCATAATTGAAGGAAGTTCCGTCGAATATAGTGGGATTAGACTTCTATCCCACTAGGTTGATAACAGCTACTTGACTGCTCCCCTTTGACTGCTTCCCTTCACTGCTTCAAAGAACTGAATTTGTATTTTGCTATTTTACCTTTATGTATATGTATTGAGCATCATCTTTTGTTAGTAATGAATGGTATGTTCCGTATCTTAAAAAATTATCTGCGTAGGCTGTAATTGCATATCTCTATCTTCTGAAAACTTTGATGTCATACTCCTGATTCCTTCAAACTTGTCTAACACGTGTCCAGTTTTGACTCGCACATAACAGTTGTCGGATATTTTCTCCACGACTCTTCAAATTCTAAATATAAATTGTCAAACATTGTGACTTCCTGGAATGTCATTCCATTCATTTAAATGAATAGACATCGTCTCGAACGTCGCACGATTTCTTCCATAAATATTCCCTCTCCACTAAGATATTCTCAAACCGTCACCACACATACCCTTGACAAATAACTCAACTGTACTCATCCAAAAGTATGTTTTCCGCAACTGCTATCTCCATTGATCGTAACAATATCTTCCATGGGATTGGGTTGAAGGTCGAATATTTGCATGATCCTCAGTTTTATGATGATGTAGTGAGGGGTTTGAGGGCAAATAGTCTTGAGACGTTTGTGAGTAGAAGACCGTTTAAATTTCAGGAGAGTGCGTTGAAGATGTTCGCCTACACTAGCCTTATTTAAGAGGAGGGCAAAATCATCGGCTACATCAACGGTCAATAGGTTTGCTGGTCTCTTGTTTCCGTCTCTAATGCCTTCGGAGTCCCTCGAGGTCGTACTCTAGTCCTGAACTGTTACCAGGGTGTGACGGTGCCTGAATGGTCTGCTTGGCGTAGATGGAGAGATGCTGATGTCGATTTCCATCCAAAGGCCTCAGCATATTGGCTGATGTCTCGATATCGAGTGGTTTTTGACATCATTAATCACATGATCATTGGTAACTCTCTGCTGGATCCTGACTTCTCTCCGCCTGTTTGGAAGGCTATGATGGCTTTTGATGAAGAAGACGAGGTAGACTGGGCTGCCTATGTCTTCAACCAGGTGCGAGAGTCATTGGAATTCATGTCTGAAGTCCCAGTTCCTTATGGGATGCAGTTGAGCTGGCTCATGGAGCAAGAATTTCCATCCCTTGTGCAGGGCTCGACCAATATCAAGGATTCTGACTTTCATCCTCCAAGGCTTCGTCCCTCTCCCGAATTGGAATCTAGATTTCATTTTCTTTGTATATTGTAAAATTTTGTTTCAGAATTGTATTCCTTGTTAATGAAATGGAATCGCTTTATCTTTGCAATCGTGAAATACAGAACATGACAATACAGTTTCCCTAACTGTACACATCATACAATTTGATATTTTTCAAATTTTGAGCTGTCAGAATCTAAATCTCCTTTAGACGTTCATGTGTAATCTTGGGAGATCATAACCGTATGTCTATGGATTGACTGATCACTGAGTCTACACCTTTACCTTCCTGTATTCTATGCCTTTACGTCTATTCTGGAGTAAAGAGTTGCAGTAATTGACAATTAATTCTGTTTCATCGATCCCTGCACAGAAATCTCTTATAAATACCTTCTTCACAAGGCAATATATGTCATCTTATATTTGCATCTGCTTCTTTGCTTAAGGCATTATTCTTGACGGAAATGAATTCTCCACCTAGCGTTGTGAGAGAATTTGAGAGGATCACTATCCAGAGAAACAATATTCTGGATTTAGTTGGATTCTATCGACAGAACTGGGGTACATCCTACATCTTTAATGAGGTGATGGAAAGGTTGCAGTCCACCGGTATTGAGACCTTTGTGAGCACAAGGCCTCATTCATTCCACAAGGATCTATTGAAGGTGCTTGCCCATAATTCCACTGCACAGACAATGAAATCTACTTCAATCTTAATGATGAAGAGTTCTTTCTATCTGCTGACTATCTCGCTGTCGAATTTAGGCTTAAACATGGCAGCATTCCGGTTACGGACTATCTCAAGGATGATATAGCGCCTGAGTGGTGTGCGTGGCAGAAGTGGAGGGTAGCAGAAGTCGGGTTCCATCCAACTGTAATTAGCGAGTTCCTAAAGCCACGCTATAGAACGTCTTTTGACATTAACAACCAGATGGTGGTTGGCAACTCCCTTCTGGATACAAATTTTTCACCACTGGTCTGGAAGGAAATGATTGAGTTTCAGGACAAGGCTAACGTAGATTAGGCAACTTTCATCTTTGACCGCCTTATGAATGCTTTTAGAAAACTACCTGAGGTCGTCATCCCATATGGCATGCAACTGGGTTGGATTATTGTACAGAGGATCCCCCTCTTTATTGAAGATGGGTCTAAGCTGGTTGCCATCGACTACTACCCAACAGACTGTGCGCTCATCCCATGATTTCCAGTCCTCTTATCTGAAAATGTAATAGTTTCTTTTGTAGCAGTTGACTAAATGTAAGGATGGCTTGTCTCCTTATTTCCATCTTAATTAATGAACTCTTATTTTCCCGTTGATCATTAACAAACTGCAACTCTAAAAGACCTAGTTTGATGCATAGCTCTTTGAAACGAGTCTCAGGTAGCGGTTTGGTAAAGATGTCCACTAACTGGTCTTCAGTTCTAATATATTCCACCGAGACATCCTCCTTCTCAACATGATCTCGAATGAAATGATGACAAATATCAATGTGTTTCGTCCTGGAATGTAGAACTGGATTCTTCGAATTAGAAACTGCACTATTGTTATCACAGTAAATAGGAACATATCCAGTGTCTATTCCATAATCCTTAAGTTGCTGCTTTATCCAAACAATTGAGCACAATAGCTGGCTGATGCTACATACTCCGCCTCAGTGGTCGATGTAGCCACAGAATGTTGTTTCTTGCTGAACCAACTGATCAGTTTATGTCCTAAAAGCTGACAGGTTCCACTTGTGCTTTTTCTGTCAATTCTGCAGCCTCCAAAATCTGAATCAGAGAATCCATTTAACATGATTCCATCAGTTTTGGGATACCAGATACCTAGAGACTCTGTACTTTTAAGGTATCTCACGACTCTCTTTGCCGCTTCCATGTGGGAGTTATTAGGATTTGCCTGGACTCTTGCACATACTCCCACGACGTAAAATATATCGGGTTGACTGGCAGTTAGATACAGTAGAGACCTAATTATTCCTCTATAAATAGTTGGATTGACAGATTCTCCTTCTTCATCGAGAGTGATCTGAGACCTCGTGCTCATAGGAATCCTTGGTGACTTTGTTTTCTCCAGACAGAATTTGTTAATCAGGTCTTGAGTGTACTTTTTCTGACTTATGAAAATCCCTTCGTCAGACTGATCAACTTGAAAACCAAGAAAGTATGTCATTTTACCCATCATACTCATCCAAAATTTATTGTGCATTAACTGGGTGAATTTTTCACCTAACTTGGTATTTCTGCTACCGAAGATGATGTCGTCTACATAGATTTGAACAAGTAGGATGTCCACTCCATCCTTTATCTTGAATAATGTTCGATCGATAGCACCTTTTTCAAATCCACTTTTGAGCAGAAACTGTGAAAGAGTTTCATATCATGCTCTAGGTGCTTACTTTAATCCATATAAAGTTTTCCTCATCTTGTAGACTTGGTTTCCTTGCTCGAAACATGGGGGTTATTTGATGTAGACCTCTTCCTTTAATTCGCCGTTAAGCAAAGGCACTTTTCACAACCATCTGAAGAACTGTGAAGTTGTGGTATGCTGCATATGCCAAGAATAGACAAATAGCTTCCAGTTTGGCAACTGGTGCGAATGTCTCATCAAAGTCTCTCCCTTTGTCTTGTGCGTATCCTTTAGCAACTAGTCTTGCCTTGTTTTGAACGATGGTACCAATCTCATCTCTTTTCTTCTTGAAGACCCACTTGGTACCAATCACAGACTAATGTGTAGGTCAATCCATGAAATACCACATGTTGTTGCGAGTGAACTCATTTAACTCTTCCTGGATCACATTTATCCGGTCCATAGATTGAAGAGCTTTTGTGATCTTCACTGGTTCGATCTGAGATAAAAGGTAAGACATAGTGATGTGCCTTGTCTAGTTCGAACAGGATTTCCAATGTCATCCAGGATGGCTTCTGTGGGATGATATCTTAGCCAACTAGGCTTCTTCACAGATACGACTCCAACACGAGCAGCTGTATTCTCAGAAGCTGCAGGATGTTCCTCATGAGATGGTTCACTTCCAGATTCTGGAATTGTTTCCCTTTCTTGTTCCAGAACTGTTCCTTCTTCTTATTCTTCTTCTTCTTCTTCTTCAGAAACTCTTTCATCTCCTTGTTTTGGAACAACTTCATCTCCGTGTTCTGGAACAACATTCTGATCAGCATCTGGATTCTGAATTGTAGTTGGCTCGTTAGCTGAGTCTGCTTCCTTAAAATCTTCAAGATTGACTTCCTTGGTATCAGCTTGTTCTGCTTCCAAAACCATTTTATGTGCTTCAGGGGGCTTTTTTTCACTTGAATCTTCAATGATTATGATCTTTAAGGCCTTAGCAATGACATTTGCATCATTGGCCCTCTCGGCTGCTTGGGGTTCTGCCGAGGCGACTGGAGTCTCAGAGGCATCATTCATAGATCTAGTCAGAGGAACTGTTTGATTATGATCAATATCATTTCTAGATTCCTCATTGACACCCTTGATCTCATGATTTTCCTGACCCAGTTCTTGAAGTGTCTTGCGCACTAGAGTAGTTTCATCAAAAACAACATGACATGTTATTTCCACAAGCTGGGTTGTCTTATTGAATACCCTATATCGCTTATATGAAGGATGCCCATACCCTAGGAACACTCCTTCATCAGCCTTAGGGCTGAAGGTATTCAACATGGACTTTCCATTATTGTAAATATAACATGGACAACCGAAAGCACGAAGATGAGCTATGGAAGGCTTACGACCATTGTAGATTTTGTGAGGAGTCTTGTGCAACCGCGTGTTGAATGCATTTTGATTTTGCGTGTAGCATGCTCTCATCAAGGCTTCTCCCCAAAATTCTTTTCCAAGGTCGGTATCGGCCATCATTATTCTCACTGCTTTTTTTAGTGTTCTCTTCCTTCACTCAGCAAGACCATTTTGTTTAGGGGTTCTTGGAGTAGACTTCTCATGCCCGATTCCAATATCAGCGCAGAAGTCCATAAGAGGTCCATTACAAAACTCTGTTCCATTGTTGGACCTTATCCTCTTGACCGTCACTCCTTTCTCATTCTGAAGGCGGGTGATCAGTTCCGGTAGCTGGGTTTTGACTTCATCTTTGGATTTGAGCAGCACCACCCACGTATATCTTGAGTAGTCATCAACAACGACTAATGTATATCTTCTTCTTCCAATTGTGGGTGGGGTAACTGGACCAAATAAATCCATGTGGAGCAGTTCCAAGATCCTTTCAGTGTTTGCTGTAACTGGCTTGTTCTTGAAGAAGGCTCTTGTCTGTTTTCCGAGCTGGCATGCTTTGCAAACTCCTTTCTTATTGGAACTTCTTCTATGGCAGTCCTTCAACTAGATGATGCTTTTCCAGATGTCGGATTGGGTTGAAGTTCAAATGACTTAGTCTCTTGTGCCACACACAGTTTACACCTTCTGTGGAACTGAGCGGTAGGAGGAAGGTTCCCTTTTCTCCACTGGACCAATCTACAATATAGAGACCTCATTTTCTGATTCCTCTGATTATGGTCTTGTAAGTCACTTTGTCTATTATGTGACATTCTGATTCTTCAAAACTGACAATGTTGGGAAATTATATCTAAAATCTCCCTTAGAATTTATTTGTAAAAAGGTTTTGTTGGATCAAACCTTAGCATTTGGTCGATCATTTGCTGAATTCTAGATAGTCTAGCATACCTTGTAATGTCCTATATAGGCTATAAATTGAGTTGTAATAGATTAGCCTGCTGGAGGATTCCTAGCAGATACGGAAGGACAGCGTCTGCTAGAAGACATGCACTATTCCTAGCAGATACGGAAGGACAGCGTCTGCTAGAAGTCATGCGCTATTCCTAGCAGATACCGAAGGACTGAGTCTGCTAGAAGACATGTGTTAACAGAATGCTAAGGCTTTAGCATTTGCTAACAAACCCTGAAGGATGCTAGCAGAATAGAAGTCAAAGGTTTGAGTGTCAACGGAAATATTCAGCAAATCAAGACAAATAGCAGATCGCTGATGACCATTAGCAGAGCAGAATGTCAAAGGTTGAAGCCTTACTGCCGTTCTGACAAAAAGCACACACAAAGGACGAGACTTTCCCGAAGTAGCTCGGAAAGTACAGATCGAGAACAAAAAGCGACTGAACAAGTCTTATCACTCTCGGACAAAAGAAACTCCACCTATAAAAGGAAGGTCCAAAAGAGAGAATCGATTACTACTACTATTTTTCTCACTTTAGACATTCACGAACACTCAAGCAAGAGATTCCTTTGACAAAGTGAACAAAGTAAAAGTAGTCAGTTGAGAGCCTCGTGAAAGAATATTAAAAGCTCTCAACAACCAGAAGTGTCGTCCATTGATTTACTGACACTCCATTGAAGATATTCTTGATTCCATTGAAGAATTCTCAATCATTTGGGATTCCTTTCTTTTTAGAAAGAATCTAACAGTCGAACACCTGAAAAGGTCTAGACTAAGACGGGCACTTAGCCGTATTCAAGAAAAGTCAGGAAGTGACTATAAAACTTCCAAATCAGGCAAGGCAGGAGTTTCGAAGGTGTGCCCTTGACCCAGCCGAACCAATATCTGAGGAGTTCAGGTTATCGGAAGATAGCTGTCAAGTAGCCAGGCCGAAAGCTCACTGCCTACTTAACTGTAAAAGGCGAATCCTAATAATCTGTATACTTACTTAGTGAATTCTTAGCGTATCGGCTAAGGAGTGGACGTAGATCTTTTTGGATCGAACCACTATAAATATTGTGTTCTTATACTGTTACATTGCTCATACGATTTGAAACCTAGCAATCATATTGCTAGTGTATAACTGTGAAGAAATCATAATCTATCTCTGAGCTTAACTAATCTTGAAAGAAAAACATAAAGTGTAAGTGACGATTAATTATTCCGCTGCATTTCGTGAGTTTATATAACACGACGAATCTGATATTTAAGGACCAACAAGTGGTATCAGAGCAGGAGGTTGAAAAACCAACTGCTTCTGAGTCGCTTAAGACCAGATCTGTACTTGTTTCTCTGCATTTCGCTTGTCTAGCTCAGGAGACAAGATGTTGAACCATTCGCTTTGGAAGTATGACAGAGAGAATTTCACTTCATGGAAAAATCTTGCTCTCATACAGCTTCAGAGCATACATCCTGAGATGGCGGATGTATTGGTAAGAGGTCCTATTAAAATCATGAAAGCTAACACTTTTATAGGACATGATGTTGCTGAATATGCTGCTGATGGAGAACCAAGAGCTCCAAGACCCCCGAGACCTGATATGGTCCCAAAACCTTTTGAGGAATACACTAGTGAGGATAAAAAGAGAGCTCAACTAGAGCATGTGGCAAAGAAAATGATCCTGGATTCCCTACCTAAGCTGATGAAAGACAAAGCACTTGATTTTGACACCGCTAAGGAAATGTGGGAATACGTGTGCAATTCCTCTCAGGAGACAGACCAGATGAAACGCAACAAACTACAGGTAGCTGTAGATAAATATGAATCTTTTTCAATGCTTGCAGGAGAATCCATACAAGCTATGGAGGAGCGTTTCAACACAATCATTGGGGAACTCAACAACCTTGGAAAGAAATATGATAATGGAGAAATGAACCACAAAATCATCTCCAAGCTGTATCCCAGAGATGACTGGTTTGTTAAAATGACCAGTCTGAGTGAAAAAGACCTCAACAACATGACTACTTCTGAGGTATTCGCTCAACTTAAATCTCATGAGTTTATAATACAACAGTCAAAAAGGAACGAAGCAGCAATAGCACAAGCATCATCTACATCCGCTGCTGGCTCTGAGGATATAGCATATTTTGCTAAAAAAGATTTCAACAAGTTCATGTTGAAAAAGCCCTACCACAATCAAGAAAGATCCGCTCCAGCATCACCAACTAAGGAGGTCCCGACAACTTCGAGCCCCCAGCCTGTTGATATAAAGATCAACGAGCTGGAAGAACAAATGAAAAGGCTCCAGAAGTTGCTGATGGAAGCTAAAACCGAGAAAGAAACCAAGGATGCTCAGCCGTCATCCTCATTTGCTCGCTCAGCAGAGCGAAAGGTTAGGACTTGCTTCGAATGTGGTTCTCCTGACCACTTGAAGCATGATTGTCCAAAAGTTAGCAAGGAAGAAAGAGAGCGACTAAAGGAAAGATTTGAAAGACGTGCTATTAAACAGTCAAAAGGGCGCTCCTGACTAGAACAGAAGCACCGGACATTCCTGAAAATGATGAAGAATATTATCTCTCTTCCGAGGAAGACGATGAGGAGGCCATGCTTGTTCTAATGGCAAATATTGAGGGTGATCAGTTCGCTGATGAAGATGAGAACCAGGATGCTGAAACGGCTCTAGCAGCCGAAGATAACGAGGTAATTTCAGTAAGCATTCCTAGTTTCGCAACTATAGAAGAGTCAGAGGAATTCACCTTAGATTCTGAGGAAGACTATCTCACGAAGCTAAGTGTAGAATTCTCAAAAATGTATGAAATTAAAAATGCAATTGTTGGGGAAAATGCTTCACTGAAACTCAAAATTACAGACTTGACCGAGGAAGTTGGAAGACTGAGGTCTGAAAGTGAAAATTTTTCAAAGCTTAAGGCAAAATTCTCCGAATTATTGACAAACTTTCATAATCTTGAAAAGGAGAACCTTACTCTGAAAATAGACCCCAAGAAAGATGCATTTGCAACTACACATCCAGCAAGGCAGTACTCAATGCCATTGTCTGCCAACAGAGAAATCACAATGATCGCTCTGGTTTAGGCCCTGGATATTCGAATAGAGCAACCACGTCCAGGGAGAAACCAATTCAATTCGTTTCTGCTGGATTGATAAATGCTAAAAAGGAGAAAGGATTTGTTATTGCTGAATCATCTACTGCTAAGCCAAGTGCTGAGCAAAAGAATGAACGTCCGCAGAATATGCCTGTGAGATCTCAGCAGAGGTCTCCGGTAGAGATTGCTAAGTATTCGTCTGCTAGACCTCAGCAGAAGCATAAGTCAAAATCTGCTAAGCATACTACGCATGGACCTCAGCAGAGGAACTCAAGAGTGAATGCTATGCACAAGTCTGCTAAATCTCAGAAGAGGAACAACAGAACAAATACTAAGTATATGTCAGCTGAACCTCAGCGAAATTCAAGAGCATATACTAGTTCGTATTCAGCAAAACCAAGATATGCTGAGCGTTATGTTCCAAACGCAAGAACAACTAAACCTACCTTTCACCACAAAATGCAATATCGGTATAATACTAAAAGGTCGATATATCATGAAAATGCACTACATAGGAGGAACACCTATGTAAGACCCGAGCCCAATTCGTTTGTATTTTCAAGGGCAAGGAAGGTCAAACACACTACCACACCAAGCTATAAACATGTCAAACATGTTAAGCCAAAGATTGAAGCAAGGGTAAATGGTGAAATCAAGAAGAACATCTTGAAAATCACTAAAATGTGGGTTCCAAAAGGAACAATGATCACCGCTAATCCGGCAGGACCCGACGCTAAACGGGTACCTAAATCAACTTAATCATTTGTGTTGCAGGAACAGGATCCAAAAACTCATATTACTTCGAATATATCAAACGAATGGATCTTTGATAGCGGATGTTCAGCACACATGACAGGAAATGAGAATCTGTTCTCCGACTTGCAAAAATTTCTATATGGATCAAGAGTCAAGTTTGGAGATAACAGCGAAGGCAAAGTTGTGGGAAGAGGATGCATAGAATGGGCTGAGGATAGTCAATGTCGCCCTCGTCTCCAACCTTTAACACAACCTGCTAAGCATTAGCCAACTTTGCGAAAATGGGTACACTGTCTCATTTGTCAATACAGGTTGTACTATTGCTGACAATGTTACAGGGGAAGTGAAACTTCGAGGCATCCGCAAGGGTGGTCTATATGTTGTTGACTGGGAAAGTGGTCAGCAACATTCTTGCTTCCTGACCCTGAACAAAGAAAAGACTACATGGCTATGGCACAAGAGGTTCAATCATTTAAATTTCAAAACTATTAATTACCTTTCCAAAAATAAGCTTGTTGTAGGTCTACCCAATGAGACTTTTTGCAAGGAAGAAATATGCAAAGCTTGCCAACAAGGGAAGCAGACCAAATCATCCTTTAAGACAAATCCTGAGAAAGAAATATCACAAAGGATACTAGAATTACTTCATATGGATCTCTTTGGTCCCGTCACTCCACCCACTGTAAGTAAACGTTTATATACACTTGTGGTGGTTGATGATTTTTCTAGGTATACTTGGGTACGACTTTTGAAGACCAAGGATGAGGTGAAACTTATCCTACCTGAGCTGATTCTTGAGCAGAATAGTAAAGAAGTTATTGTAAAGAGAATTCGCTCTGACAATGGAACAGAGTTCTGTAATGGAGTGCTAATGGATTTCTGTGCTGAAGCTGGAATATCACATGAAAGATCCACAGCTAGAACTCCTCAGCAGAATGGTTTAGTAGAAAGAAGGAATCGGACGTTGAAGGAAGCCATTCGTTCGATGTTAGCTGATTCCAAACTACCTGCTAAGTACTGGGTGGAAGCAGTTATGACGGCATGTTATACACAGAATAGGAGTGCTATCAATGGCAGATTCAATCAAACTCCCTACGAAGTGTATAATGGTTGTAAGCCCTCTATAACTCATCTCCGTGCATTCGGTTCCACATGTTATATTCACAATAATGGAAAATCTAAACTCAATACTTTCTCGTCTAAGTCAGACGAAGGTGTACTTCTTGGTTATGGACACCCCAATCACAAAGGTTATAGAGTACTGAATAAGACTACCGGTATTGTGGAAATAATATGCAATGTTATTTTTTATGAGTCTACTTTAGTGCGCAGAGAAAACAAAAGAAAAGAGGATAGCAATTATGAGACTGATGATGTCAATGATCATACATTTTTAAATTCTTTCGAAAATATGCGTATTGATCCGACTAAGTCTATGAATGATTGCAATCCAAACCAGACGCACTCAGCAGGGGACCAAACTGCTGACCAGGCCAGTGATGCAAGTGATCATGCTGAGGCCACACCTACCAATATTCTTGTTGACTCAGACATTGTAGATGTGCTTAATGATGAAGAAGAGGAGACAACAAGGAATATTCCCCTCGGGGAAGGCATGGCTACTCATGAAGATTTTGGCAGAGGCGCTGCTAAGATTCCAGTTGCTGAAAGAATTGCTGAAGAGAATCTCGCCCCAGGAAATCCCGCAGCAATTATTCCAGTTGAAGTCAATCCAGATGCTGAGCACTAGGAGGATGCTATGGAGAACAATGTACAAGATAATGGTCACGCAGGGGAAGGAAATGTGGGCAGACCAGTCAGAGCAACATGGTTGCGCGCCCATCCTCTTGAAGATATCATAGGAGACATCAATGACCCCATGATGACAAGACAAGGGAACGCTATGCTGGCTTGTTATATCTCCAGTGAAGAACCCAAAAAGGTCGAAGAGGCTCTAATGGATCTGGATTGGTTGAATGCTATGCATGAAGAACTTGTAGAATTCACGGAACAATGTGTTGGAGCTGGTAGACAGACCTGAACATCAAAGTGTTATAGGCACTAAATGGGTGTTCAAAAACAAGAAGGATGAGTCTGGTTTAGTTGTCAGAAATAAGGCGAGACTCGTAGCTAAAGGCTACAGGCAATGCGAATGGATAGATTATGACGAAACGTTTGCTCCTGTAGCACGGCTGGAAGCCATCGCTTATTTCTTGCATACGCTGCTTATCATGAGTTCGACGTGATGCAAATGGATGTAAAGAGTGCCTTTTTGAATGGTGAGCTCAAGGAAGAAGTCTACGTTGAGCAACCACCAGGATTTGAGCAGGGTAATCAAGTGTACAGGCTCAAGAAGGCTCTCTATGGATTGAAACAAGCACCGAGGGCTTGGTATGGAACTCTATCCAATTTTTTGCTGAAGAATGGTTTTCAGAAAGGGAGGATTGATCAGACTCTCTTTCACATTGATGATGAAGGAAGTATTTTGCTGGTACAAATATACGTCGATGACATCATTTTTGGCTCAAAGAACCAAGAATTATGTGATAAATTCTCAAAGCTCATGACCAGCAATTTCCAAATGAGTATGATGGGAAAAATGTCTTATTTTCTTGGGTTGCAAGTTCAACAATCCAGCGAAGGAATTTTCATCCATCAGAAGAAGTATACTCGCGATTTGATTGCGAAATACTGTCCAAAAAAGACAAAAAGTCTAAGGATTTCTATAAGCACAACGTGTATTGCTGCGCTCGAGAAGGAAGGAGATGTTGTGAATCCAACTCTCTACAGAGGCATTATTGGTTCACTGCTATATCTCACCGCTAGCAGACCAGACATATCCTTCGCCGTCGGATTATGTGCTAGATACCAAGAAAATCCAAAGAAGACTCACTTGGATACTGCTAAACGCATTGTGCGATATTTGAAGTGCACAGAGGGTCTGGGAATCTGGTATCCTAGAGCAGACAGTCTTGCTCTAAGTGGGTATTTGGACTCAGATTTCGGAGGATGTAAAATTGACAGGAAAAGTACGAGCGGTACTTGTCAATTTTTGGGACACAAGTTAATTAGATAGTTTAGCAAAAAGTAGCACTCTGTCGCTATATCCACTACTGAAGCAGAGTTTGTAGCCGCTGCTAGCTGTTGCTTGCAAATCTTATGGATAAGGCAACAATTGCAAGACTATGGGATTTCTCCCGAGTGTGTGCCTATTTACTGCGACAACAATAGTGACATGTGCATTACAGAGAATCCTGTACATCATTCCAGGACAAAGCACATTGACATTCGACATCACTTCATTCGAGATCATCAGGAGAAGAAGGATATCGATGTTCGGTACATATGCACTGAAGATCAGATAGCAGACATATTTACGAAGCCGCTAGCCGAATCCAGATTCAAGGAATTATGTATCAAATTGGGTCTTATGGAGTTGGATGGAACCTTGGATGAATGAAATGGTACTTTCATTCTTTCTGGACTTCTTACTTTTCTTAAAGATGCTATGCATATTATCTGGATGCTAATTTCAAAGCGCTAATGAAATTATGTGGCACTCATTATTATTGTTGCTTCGAGAAGAGATTGCTGAGCAGATGTATTCACATATTCAGCTGATGAAATAAGCAGTAGCAGTTGATAAGTAACGACTATCACCTATGGCTAGCACATCATTATGAAGGGAAAATGTTGTTCATTAATATTTAGCAACAACACTTACAACACTCAACAACAACAAAAGGAAGTTACAATCTACTTAATAGACAAATAAAAGTTTGAATCATGAAGGCAAGAAGGTCCCTCTGCTAACTCTGGGAAGGTCTGCTCCATCAACCAGCTCAGCTGCATGCCATGAAGGAGAGGAACAGCTGGATACAAACGAACGCAATCATGGACATCCTTGAACACGAGGCCAGCCCAATCAGCCTCAACAAGCTCTGCGTCTAAAGCCAACATGACTTGCCAGACTTCCTTTGTAAGGCAGAAGTCTTTGGGATCTCCACCCAGCACCATGTTGTTGGCAACATGAAACAGCTCTCGATATGAGCACTTGAGACCGGTTGCCGCCTGAGTTGGCGTGAACCTAAACCATG
This sequence comes from Plectranthus barbatus, assembly GCA_026898455.1. Classification (NCBI taxonomy): domain Eukaryota; kingdom Viridiplantae; phylum Streptophyta; class Magnoliopsida; order Lamiales; family Lamiaceae; genus Plectranthus; species Plectranthus barbatus. Next base: position 111,844 of record JAPKLW010001585.1, read on the forward strand.
GAGAAAGGCGTCATTTCCTCCACGCAGTCCATTCTGATGCTGGCTCCATGGATCTGTATCCCATCACTGATACTGGACCTCGTGGAAGTCCAAATTCCCGAGAGAAAGACTCTCGTGACCATCGAATCAGCCTCCCTCAGAAGGACCCGTATATGGCATCCTTCTCAGTCTTGCAGTCTTTCAGAAACTCCCGAAGGAGATCTTCATGAAAGTGTTTAGGAGCAGTTGTCATGAACTGCTTGAGCCCTGTCCCAACAACCTTCGCCATGACCATGTCGGCCACAGCAGGACGATCGTGATAGTAGAGACGAAGGGCCGCTTCGTCAAGGATGTTGTTTCGGATAATATCGAGAATGATACTCGGTGAACTCATGATCTCAAAGGTTTTCTTTGCTCTGTAAAGAAGAAGATTTGTGGTGATATCCGAATAAGTGCCACAAAGAAGTCCTTTTATAGACAAGGAAATCTCTCCGCAATTATGATTTTGTGGGAATATTTAAAGGAACGTGATGACTCATCTTCTGAAATCTGAATCGTCGCAAGAAGATGGAACAACGTGATGGCATGGGCAATCTAATCAGATCAAAAGTGACGCTTGACAATCAGATCAGCGTTTGGCTCGAGGAGATTATCATCATTTGAGATCTCTTAAAATTTAGCCGACTCTTGATATGCCGATGTATCCCACAGGAGGGTAATATATTCAGGAGAGGAAAGCATCTGCTGAATCGGATATGCTGAATCAACTCTTAATTTTTCAATGAAGGAAGATAATATTACAAGGGGAGAAGATATCATTAAAGATCGGTCTGATTAGACCTGATTCAACACCTTTAATACATACAGACAGCTGTATCGAGTTAAAGAGTACCACGTTAGATCACTCGAGTATTTCTTGAAAAACGGAAGATATCCTGCGTATCTCGAGTATTCAAGACCGTTGATTTATCATCTCATCTGACATCAGATCCCCAACTGTCAGATCTCGTATCTAAAGGAATAGCAAGTATGCTAGACATTTGAGCAATTGATTGTTGCTGAGCAGTCAGCAGATTGACGGGGTATGCTAAGTTAACCCATCTGTTAGGAAGCTAGCAAATCTGACTCAGCAAATTAATGAAGTTGATTTCTACTATTTTTTAATTATTATCAATGCTCAGGCTGTGGATGATATTATGTGGTTTGTCAAGATCACAGAAGTTTGAACATGAGCATGAGAAATGAAAATTCTTTCATTTCATTATATACGTTCATCCACAAAAAATATTTATATGACAAGGAGAGATTACAGCTAAGGTGGCAAAGGCCTAAAAGGATAGAAATCTATCTCCCAAAGGTTCGAGGGAACTAGAATGAGATCCTGGAATCTCTGCTCTAGCAGCCAACTTAATGGCATCCCGTAGGGGAGAGGGAGATGTGGGAAGTTCTGGACACATTGCTACACCCTTTGAAAGACGAAGGCCGCCCAGTCGACCTCCGCCTGATCATTAATCGCTATCAAGGATTTCCATATCTCGCGAGAGAAAATCATGTCATCAGGATTTTCCCCGACAATCATGCCACAGACAATCTCGAAGAGGACCTTGTACCGAGTTAGCAAGCAATATGCTGAGGGAGTTGGAGAGAAATCAAACTCAGGAGAAGTCGCCACTTCATCCACGACGTCCACTCGGGGGCTATTTCATCGCTGCGATAATCGATGACGGAAATCGGACCCCTTGGCAGGCCGAACTCTGAAGCGAAGGAGCCAGCAGTCCACCTCACTAACTGGTTCCTGAAGACACCAACAATGGAGTCTCCAACAGCATCACTCGATCGAATGAAGTACCGAAGATGTTCCCTCTGGAACGTATGCGGAGTAAGGGACACAAAACTGCCCAAACCGCTGGCATGAAGACTTGTCATCGTCATCTCAGCCACCTGGTAATCTGTTTCATACTCTTTATACAAACCAGAATCACACAGGATTCTGTTTCTCGAAACAAAGAGAGCATGGGCTGGTTCCATATTTATTTTTGGAGAAAAGTTTTCTTTCGATTGAGAGAATGAGAAGAGAAGGCAAAGTTCGCAAGAAGGCGTATCAAACAAATCTGAAGATCATGCTATTTATAGAGTTACTTATGATTACTGCTCATCTCGGAATTCGAACGGTTACTCTGCTGAAGATTTTATTCAGACGCGGGAGATTGCTTTTTGTAAAGAGGTGCATTTAATGCGCACAGACAGCGCGATGAATTAGGTCGTGTCACGTCACCAGCACTCAAGTTCTGAAGAACGTGGGTACTCGCACGATTTGACTACTTACCCCAGCCGTCGATTGAGATTAAAAGGAGAACAATCCCATCCATTGATTTCTTTCCTTGTTCCGAAATCTTCTACCTATACACTAGACGGATTTCAAATCCCCATCATTCTGAAACCCTTCATATCCCTTCTTCTCAAAAACCTTCTGAAAATCCTTACTCTCTAAAAATCCCCAACCATGGCAACCAACCCTAACTCTCCAAAATATCCAGAATCAAGAACCCAATCTCACAGAAAACCCAGAAAATCCTATCTCTTCTTCCCCATTCCAACAACCCACTTTCATCTATCCACCTCCGACAGACTCACCACTACATGTTCGTAATGCGCCCGGATTCACCGGGATAATAAAGAAAGAAGACATCAACGAGTCAGTCCCCTACAACAAATTGGTATTTTTGGCTCGGATGAAGGAGTTGTCAAATCATTCGTCGGAACAGAGGCGGTTGGCCCAAATCATGAAGGACTGGATCTTATACATGCCTCTCGCTACCAAACACATTCCAAAATGGATTCTGAATCTACTCGACTCAGAATTACTGGTAAAATATCTCTCTGCAGAACCTGTTCGATTTCATCCTCATATGGTTTTAGAATTCTATGCTAGGGCTGTTATACAAGAAGATAATAAATCCTTCAAAACTAGCATATAAGGTAACATTGTGGAAGTTAGCGCGGACTTACTCTCAAGAATGTTCGGGCTTCGAAATTATGGGTCTAAGATATCTCAATACGAGATCAATGATCTTGCGGAGATGGAGAGACGTTGGAACTTGTGGAGAAAGCTAGGAGAATTGAAGGACAAAAAAGGACAGGTGATTACTTTCAAAGTTGCTACACCGATCAATACTTTGTCTGAGGAATACAAGCTTCTAGCGGAGATAGTAATCAAGATGCTTCAGTGTGATGCTGGTTCCTACTCCGAACTATCTGCTAAGAAATATGCTGTGATGATGGCCCTAATCGACAATGTCAGAGGAAATTGAGCGGAATTCTTTTTCGAGCGATGGGCTGAACATGCTCGGAAGAATGATCACATGGCATTAGATGGAATGTTCTCATCAAACGTGAATTTTGGGCTGAAGATCAGCAAATACTTAGAGATGTTGTTCACCAATACGAGAGTTGATCGTGGTGAAAGTCTATTTCCTACAGATTACATCCCAGCAACACGGAAGGAGCCCAAGCCCATGAGTAGTCAAAACCCTCGGAAGTTGACAGGGAAGTCTAATGTGGACAAAGGCAAACCCAAATCTCCTGAAGAGCCTGATGCGTCCACTTTAGCTCCTCGAATCTTACAATTGGCTATTCCCATGTCTGCTGAAGAGATTGCTCTACTGCAAACAAACGCTGAGACAGAGCATTGCTTCAAAAATCTCGAGGAGATTAAGAAATTGGGGAATTTACCTGCTGATCAAATCAATGAGATAATGACCGCAAAGGAAGCCGAACAGCTTCCACCTACTATTGGGGCTATGGCTATACCAATTCCAATGAAAAAGAGAACCAAAGTCACCCCTCCTGCACCTAAAGCGAAGAAGAAGACCAGGAGAAGGTTGGATCTACTCTCTGAGAAGGAAGAATTAGAAAAGGCAGAAGAAGAAAAGAAGGTTGCTGAAGCCACCGCAAAGAATGTTGCTGACTCTACAGCAAAAAAGGAGTTTGCTAAAAACACAACAAAGGACACTGCTGAAATTGATCCAGACTACATTCCCAGGTCTTCCAGAACCCTAGAAGAATGTACTCAGGGAGGAAGAAAAACTAAGAGACAGCGCGCAGCTGAACTGAAAAAGGCTGAAGAAAAGGAATATATGAAGTTCATTAATGAAATGACGTTCGAAGGAAGAGATAGAAATTTCGAACGAATCAAGTCAGCCGCTGAAGAGTTTAAGGCTCAGAAGAGAGCCGCTCAACAGGCACTAATGGAAGAACAAGCTGCCAAGAAAGGGAAAGGCATCTTAGACGGAAGAATCTCTGTTCCCATTCCCCCAATCAGCAGTGAAGGAGCTATCATAGCTTCGCAAGATGCTATGTCAGATGAAGAGCTTGATAAGGCAATTCACGAAGGCAGATTCAATGAAGTGAAGTCAATTGTGGACCTAGAAAGTAGTTCTGATGAAGAACATCGTGGAGCATCCAGACGACTTCCAGGGAATCCAGATGCAGGACCTTCTGGAACTGAGGAAGAGGGAAGTAATACTAGAAAAGATTCTGCTTAGCAGATTGCACACATGGAGAGTGGCTCATCTGCTGAGCATGGAGTTTTCCAATCACAGATTGCTGAGCAAGACACACGATCTCTATAGACTGCTGTCGAAGAATCGTTTGCTAGATGTGAGGAAGTGATTCCTGATGAAGTTCCTCACACAGAAGATCTTTCTAATGTCATCTCTGACAAAGAATCCACAGGCATATATGATGCTAAAAATTTGACGTTAATCTCCTCAAAAGGCATGGATCCGCTTCAACTATCATTCATAAGAAGTAAAGCAAACCCTGGATTTGATTCGGTGGGTCAAGAAATTGATAAATTCGTGTCCTTGATGATAGAGGAAGAAATAAAAGGAGTATTTGCTGGAGTATTGAAAGAAGATACTCCTATAGGGAAGATATTGGGAGAAGAGTTCAGACGGTGGAAGAAGTATGACTACATCTCTCATAAACTTGGTATGGAGGAAAGAGAAATAATTATGGCTTGGAAAGGGTTGAAATTCTGGAAGCATGAGGAATTGTGGGCAAACGAATGGATGGATCAATCTCCTTGCACAAAGCAATACTCTGATAAGGCTGTCAGCAAAAGGCTTCAATCAATTGAGGCACATCGGAGAACGTCCTCTCCTCGTTCTCTGCCAAAATCAACTTTTGCTCCCGATGAATTAACTGTTGGACACATACAACTCTCAAGACGACAAGCCGAAGCTACTGCCGCATACAAGAAATGCCAAGCAGAAATCCCTATGCTCGAAGAATTATTGCATCAAGCCCGGTTGGCTGCAGCAGCAGAGTACAAAACTCAAACGTTCGAGATTGTCGCCTATCAGGACGGAGAGGAGGAATTGCAAGCCTACATGTTAGCATTCTCTACAGCAGAAGCACGAAAACTCAAGAATGCTGAGAACGCTGCTGCTGAAGCAGAGTTTCAGAAAGGGATCGAGGAGGCAATACATCTGCTAGTCAACGCTGCTGCTGAAGCAGAGTTTCAAAGAGGGATCGAGGAGGCAATACATTTGCTAGTCACCACTGATCAAAGATCATTTGCTAACACAGATAGGACAGAAGTAGTCATGGAGGAAATTTCCACCTCCACTGCTAGGAGTCAAGCAGTCATTATTCCTACTACTTCATCCTTCCTTGCTACTCCGATTAGCACGCTCCATCTTCCAACATATCTAGACTCTGTTGTTCAAATGGTCATTCAAAGTGCTGTGTCAACTATATCTGAGAGAATGGTGATTGAAGCCACAGACATAAGGAGGGAAATCATTGTAGTCAAATCCAACGTTGATACCGTAACGGCCAGGGTGAGCACAGTCGAGTCCAACATTTCCTCTGTCAAAGAATTTGTGCAAGAAATAAAGGCAGACGTAGCAGAACATAAGCAGCAAGTGGACAAGAAGGTAAATTCTTTTTCCTCCAGACTTTTGGATGCAATCAAAGAGGGGGAAGAAAGAAGGGCTGCTGAGGCTATAGAGAGGAAGAAAGCAAAGGAAGCAAGAGCCGCTGCAAAAGAAGAACATAGGAGAATTTCTGAAGAATTCAAACGGAAAGAAGCTGAGCTCAAACAGAAGGAAATAGAAACAAAAATCAAGATGCTAGAAGAAGAGAATGAGCGGTTGGCCAAGGATCTGGAAACAGAGGCTGCTGAACGTGCATCTGCTAAGGAGCTTCTAGACAAATTCGTGGAGCTAGCCTCAAGCAAATTCGATGAATTTGACAAGATGAAGAAACCTGCTCCAGACTCCTAAGCCCCTCTGTACCTCTCTGGTATTTTTTTGCTAGATCTTACTTTGTCTCCGTCTAATCATTTTTCATTGTACTTGTATTTGATATATCATATGAATGAAAATTGATCAGACAGAGACAACCTCTCATTGTCAATCTCTGATTTTCACTGTGTGTCTTAAGTTGAAATACACTATTTGTGTATTCAACACATTTGAAAACATTTGGATTGAAATTGAAAAGTAATATGTCTGCTAATTTTATTTGGGTGCTAGGATTCCTAGCATATTACCTTTGCAGCATTTACTTAGATGTCTAATCGAGAAATATTTCCCAGCACTTGTTGTGGGGGAATTTCAATTTTTTTTAGTTAGTTGCTTGAACTAAGGTGGATCAACTTTGTGTTAGATTGATAGGATAACATATCGTTTGTAAGCACAGACTTTCTTCCTCTTAGCTTCAGCAAATGATAGTAAGCCTTGATCGCACCAATAAGGGGGAAATTGTTGGGAAATTATTTCTAAAATCTCCCTTAGAATTTATTTGTAAAAAGGTTTTGTTGGATCAAACCTTAGCATTTGGTCGATCATTTGCTGAATTCTAGATAGTCTAGCATACCTTGTAAAGTCCTGTATAGGCTATAAATTGAGTTGTAATAGATTAGCCTGCTGGAGGATTCCTAGCAGATACGGAAGGACAGAGTCTGCTAGAAGACATGCGCTATTCCTAGTAGATACGGAAGGACAGCGACTCCTAGAAGTCATGCGCTATTCCTAGCAGATACCGAAGGACTGAGTCTGCTAGAAGACATGTGTTAACAGAATGCTAAGGCTTTAGCATTTGCTAACAAACCCTGAAGGATGCTAGCAGTATAGAAGTCAAAGGTTTGAGTGTCAACACAAATATTCAGCAAATCAAGACAAATAGCAGATCGCTGATGACCATTAGCAGAGCAGAATGTCAAAGGCTGAAGCCTTACTGCCGTTCTGATAAAAAGCACACACAAAGGATGAGACTTTCTCGAAGTAGCTCGGAAAGTACAGATTGAGAACAAAAAGCGACTGAACAAGTCTTATCATTCTCGGACAAAAGAAACGTTGTGTCTAACGGATATGGAGATTCAAAGATTTGAATCTCCACCTATAAAAGGAAGGTTCAAAAGAGAGAATCGATTACTACTACTGCTTTTCTCACTTCAGACATTCACGAACACTCAAGCAAGAGATTCCTTTGACAAAGTGAACAAAGTAAAAGTAGTCAGTTGAGAGCCTTGTGAAAGAATATTAAAAGCTCTCAACAACCAGAGGTGTCGTCCATTGATTTACTGACACTCCATTGAAGATATTCTTGATTGCATTCAAGAATTCTCAATCATTTGGGATTCCTTTCTTTTTAGAAAGAATCTAACAGTCGAACACCTGAAAAGGTCTAGACTAAGACGGGCACTTAGTCGTATTCAAGGAAAGTCAGGAAGTGACTATAAAACTTCCAAATCAGGAAAGGCAGGAGTTTCAAAGGTGTGCCCTTGACCCAGCCGAACCAACATCTGAGGAGTTCAGGTTATCGGACGATAGCAGTCAAGTAGCTAGGCCGAAAGCTCACTGCCTACTTAACTGTAAAAGGCGAATCCTTGTAATCTGTATACTTACTTAGTGAATTCTTAGCGTATCGGCTAAGGAGTAGACGTAGATCTTTTTGGATCGAACCACTATAAATACTTTGTTCTTATACTGTTACATTGCTCATACGATTTGAAACCTAGCAATCATATTGCTAGTGTATAACTGTGAAGAAATCATAATCTATCTCTGAGCTTAACTAATCTTGAAAGAAAAACATAAAGTGTAAGTGACGATTAATTATTTCGCTGCATTTCGTGAGTTTATATAACACGACGACTCTGATATTTAAGGACCAACAGACAATATAGCCACTCTCACTCAGTTGGCTTATGCTAAGAAGATTGTGCTTCATATTGGTGACCAAGGACACATTCTGAATGATAACCATTATGCTCCACACATTCTTTTCAAATTACTTGTCCATTGGCCTTGTTCCCAAACATGATTGATTCTCCTTCGTACATCACAAGGTTCTTGACTAGATCCTTTTCTCCTATCATGTGAGCCGAGCATCCGCTATCTAATATCCATGTTTTTGCCTTCTTTTGAGAACTAGGTCCCTGCAGCACAAAAAATTTATTTAGGCTCTCGTATCCTTTCAGGTCGTGCAAAGTAAGTCATATGGATCCAACCTTTTGATATCCATATTTGTTTCACTCTTAGAGTTCGTGAGATAAAATCACTCTTCGGTGATTGATCAACCTTTCTTCTAAAACAGTGTGTGCTGTTTGAATGCATGTTGTATAAGGTTGTGGTGTGTGAACTCTTTTTGAAACGACTGTTCTCGAAAGAGTCTCAAGAAACTGTTCTCGGGTGAGTAGCCATCACAGTCTTTTGATTATAAAACTGTCTAGACTCTGGTCTCGAATAGGTGTTCCTCCTATTCAGATAATTGTTATGATGAACCTGAGTTCTTTTATAACCTCTCAGATTATTATCCGGTTGTCGAAAAGACTTCCTTGCAACATTTACATGTTGCTTAGTCGTTCTTGTTGGCAAAACTGGAGTCCTTGCATAAGGAACATTATGCTTATCCAATTTTTTTAGTGAATCACACTCTTTTGAAACATTTTCGAAATCTTTAAAAAGTTTAACATGTTCTTCTCTTAAATAATTCAGTTCCTCACTGAGTGACCTCATTCTTTCGACTTCATTGGTCAAAACTGAAATTTCTGATTTCAGTGAGGCATTTTCACTAATTAATGTATCTTTAATTTCATGAAAATTTTCAAATTCTTTGATAATTTTTTCAAGATAAATGTCATCTGAGCTTGAGTGACAGGGTTCAGAGTTAACTTCAAAACATGTAGATGCACTAGATAAGGGAAGATTAGTTGCTACCACTATTTCTCGGTTTGAAGCACTGTCTTCTCCATTGGTAACATCTCCAGCAATGGCTGCCATGAAAGTATGTAATTCTTCCTCATCATGTTCATCCTCAGACATGTAGTATCCATCATCATGGTTCTGGTACATCTGGCTTTTCAGTCCTTGTGAGCATTGCTTGAGCAACAACTTTGGATGCTCTTCTTTCAAACACCTTCTTTAGTCTGTTCCTCTCATCCTAAGAGACTAGAGGGCATTCATACTTCAGATGATCTGGAGAGTTGCATTCATAGCATGTGTGTGGTTCTTTCTTTGTGAATCTTTGCTCACTGAACTGAGCTTATTTTTCTTTTCCTTTTTCCTTCTTCAGAAGTATGGCTAGGTTCCTCTTCCGTTCCTCCAGTTTGGGCAACTGACAATTCAATTTCCTTCTTTTGAACTGTGTTCGAGACGTCCTTCGCTCGTGAGGATTGATAGGCAATTTTCTCGAAGTGAACTGGCCCTTTTGATATCCTTTGGAAGTCTCTCTTTATGAAGAATGTTTTGTCACCATCAGCTGCTGAATTTGTGGTTCTAACAGCTTCATTTTTGTTCACCATCTGAATATTCCATTCATGGGCTTGGAGTTCGGCGAACAGCTCTTTGGTTGACATTGTCAAGAGATCCATTGTCTTCAAGCTGGTGGTTTTGACAAACCAGTCTTCCTTCAGCAGTCTCGAAAGAATTTTGGCATTCATGTCAGCCACCTTTTCTTCTCGTCCAAGATTTTTCATTTCGCTGATAATGGCATTAAACCTTGCTTCCATCGATTTGATTGTTTTGCCAGGTAGAATCTGGAAAGGATTTATATTTCTCGACAACTACCTGCTTCTTATTTTGTTTCATCTCTTCTGTTTCTTTTGTGAGATAGTTGATCCAATCCCAAAGATCTTTTGCAGTGTTGTTCTCTACGGCTGCGTCCATGAGAGAATCTGGAAGGGATTGTATATTCATTTCTTGTGCAATGAGATCAACTTGATGTCATTTCTTATCTTCAAGTGTCCAATCCTCCATCGGTTTTTCTATCATTTTGACACCGCCTGGACCGTCTGTTCGTACGAGGTGAACTTTAGGAATTTGAATCTTTAGAGGGCCATTCTTCAGGACTTCATCCATCTCTGGATGCTGAGCTCTCAGTTGAATGAGACACCTTTGGAAGGCTTGGATAACTCATCATTATCTTAAGATAACCTGCTCGCTAATCACACTTAACAAACAATTAGAGTGCAAGGAAATACGGATCTAGTCTTAAGTGACTCAAAACAGGACAGTCTAGAAAGACCAACCTGCTTTGATACCACTTATTGGTCCCAGATCAGAGTACGTATGATGTGCAGCGGAAGTATTAAGACAGTTAATTGCACTCTAAAAGGTAGACAACTCAGTTTATAATTAACTCAATTTTTATGCGACAGTTTTAAAAACACCAATTTTTGTTGGCCAACAGTTTAGGTTAACAGCTTTACAGTTAAAACCAGTTAGCAGTTATACAATTCAACACTTTCAGACAAGTGTTGAAGGTTTCAAGATGTAATTGAAAACTATAAGATGCGTAAAGTATGTAAAATTGTTAAAGAGACAAGATATTTTATAGTGGTTTTGAGTCTTAAGTCCTACGTCCACTCTTTGGATATATGATCAAGAAATTCAATAAGTTATGAAGATACAGTCCTCACAATACATAGCCAATTTCTGTAGAGACCTCCGTCTACAGCACAATGGATCACTCGCCCAAGTTGTTGTTCTTCACTCCTTCTTCAATTTTTTGAAGCCCGACAACTCCTAGTAGTCTCCTTGGAGCTGGTAGTTGTCGAATATGGACTGAGAACAAACCTCCCTTTTCCTTCTCCGGTAGATTGGATGGTTGTGTTCTTCCCAAAATGTACATAGGTCGGCAGTTGCTCGCAAAAACCTTCTCTTTCACAAAATATCAGACTATTGTGTTCTTACTCGAAAAGTAAGAACACCAATAGAATAGATTAAGTCAGCAGACTTAATCCTCGGGTACACAAGGTCACACGGTGAATCCCAAAAGATTATTTAAACAATAATGCCTCATGTTCAATAAATGAACTATGGAGTTAATGTCTTCTTGCTTTAGAGTGATTAATGTTTGAGATTTAAGTTCAGTAGAGTGACGACAAGGAAAATGTGTCAAAGGATTTTGGTCTTTGCTACTTCAGCTATTTATAGGTTAGAGAGCAGAAAATATCCGGTAGAGACATTTTGAATAATGTCCAATCATAGTCCATCATTCTCCGAAAAGTTTTCTGCTCCTTTGTTTTTTCTGCGACATTGTCTTGCTTTGCTAGCCTGCTATATATCTCAAGAGGAGCCGACCAAAGTTGCCAACGCACTCAAATTCGCCGATTGGATCAACGCAATGCAGGAAGAATCATCAAATTTTTCGTGAAATCATGTATGGGATCTCTTAGATTGACCAACACATCAATCAGTGATAGACACCAAATGGGTATTCAAGAACAAGCGTGACAAAAATGGACTTGTCGTTCGCAACAAAGCAAGGCTTGTAGCAAATGGATATGCTCAGTGCGAAGGAATTAACTTCGACGAAACTTTTGCTCCAGTAGCTCGGCTGGAAGCAATCAGGTTATTCCTTGCATATGCTGCTTACCATGGTTTCACTGTATTTAAGATAGACGTTAAGACCACATTCCTAAATGGTGAATTAAAGGAGGAAGTCTACGTGGAGCAACCTCTAGGATTTGAACAAGGAAACAAGGTGTACAGGTTGAGGAAGGCTCTGTACGGTTTGAAGCAAGCCCCAAGAGCCTGGTACGAGACGCTATTACAGTTTCTGCTGAAGAATGGATTCGGAAAGGGGAAGATCGATTGGACACTCTTCTTGATCAAGAATGATGAAGACATACTGTTCGTCCAAATCTACGTGGATGACATTATATTTGGATCTAAGAGTCTAACCCTGTGTGAAAAAATTGCTCAGCTTATGCAGACTAACTTTCAGATGACCATGATGGGGAAGATGTCATACTTCTCAGGTTTTCAAGTTCAGCAATCCAGCAATGGGATCTTCATTCACCAGAAGAAGTACTCAAAGGATCTCATCAGCAAATTTTGTCCAGAGAAGATAAAGATATTACGGATTCCCATGAGCACAGTGTGTCAAATATCGATGGACAAAGAAGGCAAATCCGTGGAACCAATAGCATACAGAGGTATTATTGGTTCTTTATTATACCTAACGGCCAGCTAGCAAGATATTTCGTATGCTATAGGCGTATGTGGTAGATATCAAGAAAATCCAAAAAAATAGCACATGGAGTACACGCAAAGGATTGTCAGATATTTGAAAGGGATAGAGTCCTTAGGAATTTGGTATCCAAGAGTAGACGATCTTACACTCGTTGGATATTCAAACTCTGATTTCGGAGGATGTCGAATCAATCAGAAGAGTGCGAGTGGGACATGTCAATTTCTTGGACACAAGTTGATAAGCTGGTTCAGCAAGAAGCAACACTCTGTAGCGACGTCCAGAACAAAAGCTGAATATGTGGCTACTGCGAGCTGCTGTACACAGGTGCTATGGATCAAGCAACAACTTCAAGATTACGAAGTTAGCACTGGATGTGTTCCAATACACTGCGACAACAACTGTGCAATGTGCATCATGAAGAATCCAGTGCATCATTCAATGACTAAGCACATTGACATCAGAAATCACTTCATTCGAGACCACATTGAAAAGAAGGATATTTTCGTGCATTACATCAGGACAGAAGATCAGCTGGCAGCCATATTCACCAAACCTCTAGCGGAAAGCAGATTTAAGGATCTTTACCTTAAGCTTGGTCTATTGGAATTAGACGAGGTTGAGGAAGAATGAGTATGAGCTCTCATTCTTTGATTTCTTGGATTTCTGGAGATGATGTGGAATAGAGTGTGTCCAAGCTTTCACTCTCCAGTAAATTGCAAAGATTTATAGTTGGGTTGCTGAGTCCCAGCTCTCAGCAGATTCAACCACTAGTTACTGAAGATTACTTTTCAGGAGACATGATAAGAGATTTTTGAGTCCCAGTTCTCAGCATATGAAGAAGACTGTTGAATCAATCTTAGGAAATTGATCAGATACGGGGAATCAAAATTGGGATATCTCAACCAACGAAATAGTTAGAAACCCCATTAATGAAGAAAATTAATGTGGTGACGGTCAATATTCGCTATCATTTCATAAGATTTTGCTCAAGGGTCGAGATGATTTAGTTCTGGAAATGGCGTCTCTAACAACCACATGTAAAGTATTGTCAAAACCATCGATTCCCAAGGCAGATGAGTTGACTGACCAAACAAATCTCATGGACGGGTATTCCTATTTAAAGGGAGGTTTCTTTTGTTTAGGAAATCATAACTAAGCATTTGAAAATCAAACCTGCTTCATGCCATTCATCCCCTCCGATTAAACCCTGTTGCTCAAGAAAAATTAAGATGTCATCCTTTACCATCTCATCAAAATAGCTTCAAGATAGGTTCGAGCAACGTGACTTGGAAGTCTCCAAATTGAGAGGAAGAGTCGTAATCTTCACAGAGATCATATCTAAGAAGATTCTCTCAATTTTTGGTTCACCGCTGATAATGGGATTTCTGATATTAGAACAAAATGGAGATATGCAGTCCATTCTGTTAGGCCATGAAAACTTTATCATTGGAGAGATATAAGCTTCTCAGGTGGGTCTGAAGATAGATATTCCTTAGTCACAAGGAATGGGAAACTCCTTTGGATGCCCGTAGAACTTAGCATCCACAGGACCCATTCAGTTTCTTCCCATCTCTTCTTCAAGGATTTCAAGCAGAAACCGTGGAAAAGAAGATGAGAGGGATGATAGGCTTGCAGATTGAGTAGAAGCAACACGAATGATCTACTTGGCATCTGGGCCAAAGGGAAAGCTCGCGAGTGGTGCAGATGTTACTCACCATACATAAAGTATGGACATTTGTACGACACTTAGAGCTAGAATATTTCTGCGGACAAGAGCACCAGTTTGAGCAGATGATGACTCAGACTTCCTGTCTGACTATATATGATGGACGTCTGTAGATGGTAAGATGGTTGTTGACGAAAAAATATCTACATACAAAGTTTGACGAGGTAGAAGACGAACTTGCAAACAAACATTTTACAGCCAACAAGGCGTTGCTGCGCAAGTGGGGAGACTTGCTGCAATGAGCTCGGGGAGGAGACCAAGAAGGATCAGATCTAGCAAAGGCCTTATTTGGAGCAGTTTGAAGACGAACTGATCATTGTAACTTGTACTCTTATACTTTTTGAAGTGTAACTCTTGTAAATCAATGATATCAATAAAACAATTTGCTCGTTTTGATGACAATACTCTGTTATCTCAAAATAATAATTGCCTAAAAAAATTCTAGATCATTACACTCCTTCTGTAAATAGAATCCTATCTAAAAATTCTTATGATTTTCCTTGGTAAAAATTCAAAGATATAAAGGAAAATTAGAAGATAGGAATTTCAAAAGTGTCTCTCAAAAAGCTAAGTCGGAAGCTGAGTGCTTGATGGTTAAATTGATAAATTTTTTTCGAGCAAAAACTCACTGCTGACTGTTGAGTCCAAGCTCACAGCAGATTCCTGACAATTACTGAGTCTGAGCTCTCAGAAAAGACTCTTTGAACTTAAAAGATTCAAGGATTGAAGGAGAGTTTGAATTTACTGCTTAATCCTAGCTTTCAGCAGATATCCAATAATTGTTGAGTCCAAGCTCTCTACAATGGTACATTGTTTGCTATATTCAGCTAAGCAGACAAAAACTGGAAAGAAGGTTACTGAGTTCAAGCTCTCAGTAAGAAGACTCTTTGAACTTTAAAAGATCAACATGTTTAAGAGTCTGATTCGTCTACTGAGTCCAAGCTCTCAGCAGATACCCGTAGATAGCTAAATATCAAATCTTAGCATATTCGAGAATGACTATTGAGTCCAAGCTCTAACCAGATAACTATTGTCTACAGGATACCAAGACCTTAGGAGAATTTGAGTTAAATGTTGAGGCCAAGCTCTCGGCAGATATCAAAGGTCTAAACGAATGCTAAGATCCTAGCAGAATATGAGTTCAATGTTGAGTCCAAGCTCTCAGCAAATTCCTGTGATCTATGGTATTCTGAAATCTCAAAGGATCAAGAATTGATTGGATGCTGAGTCCAAGCTCTCAGCATAGGCCTAGTGATTGCTGAATTTGAAGTTCTCAGCAAAATGCCTTTTTGCCTGTTAAATTCGGCCCAACAGACAAAAGAGAGATAATGTTTTCTAATCTCTCGAAATATGGGATTATCTGATTGATGGAGCTGCTATGGATTCTACATTAATTGAAAAGGTGACTACGACACCGAGCAGCGGCAAATAAGCAAAAGACACGTCGGCAACGCACAACTTTCCATCATCGTGGGATGTAAGGCAAACCGTTATCAACTGCCCAACTGTCAATTCATCTAGATCAGAAAGGAGATCCAACCGCACACACAAAGTTGATTGCTCACAATCGTATAAAGAAAGTTGGTTTGGTATTTCTAAACCCTATTTTTCTCTACATCTCCTTGAGTTCAGAAAAATCATCAATGGCGGAATCATCCAACCGTTCCAATCCCCCTGCTAAATCCTCCAGAAGGCCATGCATTCCCAAAGAACCTGAACAATTTCAGCCGACGTTCACAAGTGTATTCATGAAGGAGCAGATTGTTGAATTAATCTCTTATTATCGCATGGTGGCCATTGCTCATGGAAAAACACCAGTCGAACTCACCATTGAACAAAAGAGGGCGACTCAAGTAAAAAAAGACAAGATACTCTACGAGCTATTATTCAGAAAGCACTACTGCGGCAGACTCATCGGCAAACTCGATAGAGAAGGCCTTCTGAAGTACTGGTTTGTAGAACCCCTCAAGTTTTGGCCTCACATAGTTGCAGAGTTCTTTGCCCGAGCTGTGATTGACAAGAGTGAAAAATTCTTCACCACAAGTGTTTTGGGCACGAAGATAGTAGTGAGCCCAGAAGTGTTAGTAGAGACATTTGGTTTGAGAAGCAGAAGGAGAGGATGTTGCCAACTACATGGTCAACGATGAAGAAGAAATGCAGAAGCGATGGCATAGGTGGAAGAAAGACACCTCATAGAGCTATGGAAAACGGTTGCACCGTTGAGATCACTGGAAGAACCCATGAAGAGCCTAGCACAAATTGTGATAAGGATGCTGGTAGGCAAAGTTGGTTTACTTTCAAAACTAACTACCAAGAAGTTTGTTGTGATGATGGCGATTGATGATCAAGTATGTGGGAATTGGGAGAAGTATATCTACACCAAGTGGCTGGCGCACGTCTACAAAAACAAGAATATCAAGACGGAGCATACGTTCACCCACGATGTGAGTTTTGGACTCAGGATAAGTCACTTTCTTGAGGGCAATATACCCAAAGGGAAGGGCTGCCGTGGTGAAGATCTGATACCTACCGACTACATACCGCCCACCAAAAAGCAACAGCCCGCAAAGGACTTCAAGGAGCCACTAGTTCCGAAAGGAAAAAACAATGTCGATCCAAATTAGCAGGTCTTTGATGAGGAAGAACCCTACCAAATAAGAGCTATTCTGCCAACTGTTATTCCACTGACTGAGGAAGAAATCGAAGCAAAGAGAACGCAAGCAGAACATGATGCCCTGTTCAAACAGTTTGAAAGCATGCAAGAGATCACACAGCTGGAACCCTCTATGCCACCTGTAGTAAAGAAAAATTGTACGCGGAAGAGCCCCCAGCAGAGGAAGAGAAAGTCAGCAGATGATGAAGAAAAGGCAAAGAAGAAAGGAAGAAGTGATCGCTGATAAGCTCATTATTTTACTCTCTTATCTATATTATTTTCTACTATTTTATGTAGTTTTAGTGAGTTTATATATATATTATGTGCATGAGTCTATATTAGGTGGTATTATGCGCGTTTTGGTATTTTTGCAGGTTTTAGGCCTAAATTCACTTGAAAGTCATTCCGAAAGCAGTGATGTGTAAGAGTAGCAGTGAAGATTTCTTCCACAAGAGGAATTCCAGCTATTGGCACATGGCAATAGATGATGCTTTGAGTTAGCTCTCCAATGCAACTGGAATCGGGTCAATCGGAATTCGGGAGAGAAAGTTATGGCCAAAACTGTGAGACCGCGCAGAAGGGACGAGAAGCTGCATCGACAGATGCCAATCAACATTGATCGACACCGACCAAGAAGCCATGTCAATCGACGTGGATCAGCCACAATCGACGCGAGGCTGTCTGCTGGAGCAAAATTTCGAGGAAAAATAGATTTATTCATATCTTTAGCCCTAGATTTGATAGGATACACATCCACCTCTGTAAATACCTATGTAAATTCGATTTTTCAGAAGACCCCATTATTCCCAATCATATTTTAGAGTTTTTAGAGTTTGGAGACTTGGAAAACACGAAACCCTTTTATTTTCTTGTAAGTTCTTTATGTTTATGCAATTTAATATATTTTCTTTTGGATTTCTATCTGCGATGAGTGGCTAGAAACCCTAGCGGGTTCTAGGGGTTGATATTATTATGGATGCATGCTAGGATTAATTAATTAGGTTCATGATTCCTGTGTTTATTTCATAATTCTAGATTAATTCAAGGACCGAGAGGTGACGATTAATTTAGATGTCTAGCTATTGATAGAAGGACCAAGATGTGAATATTAATAGTGGGAATAGGAATGCATGATACAATCTACACTATCCAAACAGATGTACTAGACTGTAGGAATTAAACTGATTGCTTATCATATTGACTAATTTGGTGTACTTTGAGACCGAGCGGAGATAGTCACTAGTTAGTAATCTAGGTTATATTTGCCAAACAAGGAAATATAGCATTGTTGCAGTATTCCACCTGTTAAATTAATTGATTCCTACATGTCATCCATAATATGAATTCTTCCCTAGAATCTGTGTTCCTTTAAATTTGCTTTCAAAACTAATTTAATTTTCTGCATTGTTTTCTTTACTTTTATAAAACCCTGATTTTGGATCTCTCAAACAATGAATCTTAGGATCATAGCTAGTATATAGGATAGTTTCCCCACACAATTCCCCTGGATCGATAACCTTAGGGTTTACAAATTTATTTGCCACTGTTACTATAATTAATCTGTTAGAAATAGCAGTAATCAAATTGGCGCCGTTGCCGGGGAGTTGCTAGATTTTATGTTGTTACTAGTTCGTTCTAGGATTTGCTGGATTGAGTTTTATTTTTCTGTACGTGTGCGTGTATGAGTTTTTGAGTCTACATCTCGCATCGATCAACGCCATCTAGCATCGATCGACATCGATCATTTTTGTTGCGTCTATCGACGGACCCTAGCATCGATCGACGCCAATCACTCTTTTGTGTCGATCGACGTGAATCCATGTCGATCGATGCTGAACTGATATTTACCTATTTCCTGTGTAGGTGCATGAACACGCGAGCCAAAGGAAAAACACTCGAGGCCTTTGTCCCTGAAATTGAAGCAACCTGCAGGAAAATCAAGAAGAAAGGAAAAGACAAACATTAAGAGATGGCTGAAAATCCTGAAGCACCTCTGCAAAATATGACTCCCGAGGAGCAGAGGCAATTTGTGAATGAAGTACAGCAGCTGAGAGTACAACTTCAAGCAGCCCAGGCTGCTCAGGCGGAGCAAGCTGCAAGACTGGCAGAGTTGAACAATAGGCAGATTGTGGTTCCACAAAGGTCCATCTTGGATCGATTTCTTCCACAGCAAGCGGAGGCCGGATTCAGAGTTGGCATCGATGCCAACAACTTTGAGCTGCGCACAGGCCTTATTCAGATGGTGCAGCAAAACCAGTTTGGGGGAAGAGCTGTAGAAGACCCATATACCCACCTCAACCAATTCATTGAGGTGTGTAACACTGTGAAGCAGAACGGAGTAACCCAAGATGTGATCAGGATGAGACTGTTCTCGTTCTCACTCAGAGACGAGGCACGGTCTTGGTTTGCTGGACTGGATAAGAGTCAGATCGGGACATGGGAAGAGCTTCGAGCAGAGTTCCTTACCAACTACTTCCCACCAAGCCTGCTGCTGAAGAGGAAAGCTGACATTACTACTTTCAAGCAGATGTATGACGAGTCACTGTACGAGGCCTGGAAGAGATACAAAGAGCTTCTACGACTCTGTCCTGGGCATGGCATCGATCTGGAGATGCAAGTGTGTCATTTTTATGAGGGACTAAACCCTCACATGAAGGAGCTGGTTGATGCATCTGCCGGAGGAATACTGATGAAGAAGAGTGGTGCAGAGAGTATGAGGTTGCTGGCTGATATGGCGCTGAATAGCCACCAATGGCCAACTGATAGGCAACTACCAGTCAAAGCAGTCGAGACAAAGCCAGAATTCGACATGGTCGCTGAGGTGAAAAAGCTCCGGGAGGAGATTGAAAAATTGGGCACATCACAAGTTGCAGCTGTTGCAGAGCCAAGCATGGCCATAGTACCCGTAGAGGCTGACTACATCAACAGGGGTACAAGAAATTCGTCTAGAACTGCCGGTACGGAGGTGAACTACGTTGGCGGTGGTTATCACAATAACTACTGAGGCAATCAAGGGTATCAGTACAACCATGGGCGATCTCACCCTGGTTTTTCCTATGCTAACCCTTCTGCTGCAGAACACCCTTCGCCTGGTTTTGATGCAGGTACTGGAGGAGAGATCGTGGAAAGGAAGAAATCCGTGCTAGAGGAGACGCTCAAGAAATTCATCAAGAGCTCGGATAACCGGTTTGGGAAAGTAGAAACTGAGGTCAAGGGAATGGCCAACCACATGCAGCTGATGATGAAACATCTTCCGATGATGGACACACAATTGAGCCAGATCGCCACCACACTCGACAACCAACACAAGCCTGGATAGCTTCCGAGCACAACAGAGGTGAACCCCAAGGCCCAAAAAGACTGCAAAGCCGTTACTTTGAGGTCTGGGACGAGCTACAAGGGTCCTGAGATGGATGTAGACGATTCTGGAGGCGGAAAGGAGCAAAAATACACAGGATATGAATCCACGTTGATCAACGGACCTGCCACGTCGATCGATGCAGAAAAAAAGGCCCGTCGATCGATGCCACACTACGTCAGTCGACGCCGAAGTCTGTCCCAGGCACGAAGTTGAAGCAGTCTGAAGATCAGCTCCCTCCTTTACCATTCCCACAAGAAGTTCTCTAGATTTGTGGAGAATCTAAAGAAGGTCAGCATCAACATCCCGCTGATCGAAGCACTGAAGGAAATCCCGTACATGAAATACCTCCAGAAACTGATGAGTGGAAAGAAGCAGTTCGTGGAGAATGGGACGGTGAAGATCCACGAGCAGTGCAGCCTGCTACTTCAAAAGCAGGTGCCCATCAAGAGAAGCGATGCTGGATGCTTCTCTATTCCGGTTGAGATTGGGGGACACACATTCGAGAGAGTACTATGTGATACTGGGGCCAGTATCATGCTGATGCCGTACTCCATCTACAAGCGTCTCAACATCGGAGAGATGAGGCCCACAACAATCACCCTGCAGATGGCGGACCGGTCTGTGTCCCGCCCGAAAGGTATACTAGAGGATGTGCTCATTCGTGTGGGCCATCTCATTTTTCCTGTAGATTTTGTGGTGCACGAGATGAAGGAGGACGAGAACATGCCCATGATCTTGGGGCATGAGTTTCTCGACACTAGCGTTGCTCTCATTGACTGTCGAGGCGGCGAGATCACACTCCGAGCGAATGACGAGAGGATCACCTTTGTGATCGATAAGAACAAGAAGAAGGCGGAGTGCAATCGAATCTCCACTACTGAAGAAGAGGATGAGTCTGAAGAAGATGAAGCAGCTGCCATTGAGTGGGAGCGAGGAAACGATAGGGGAGCAGTGTCAACTGCGCCACCTTTTTCTGAGCTCACCACCATTATCAAAGACCGGAAAGTCTACATGGTGGATGCCAAAGGTCGGCGAGTCTGGACCTGACCTCCTTGGCAGTGACTTGAGGTATCGTCGAGCCGCGACGTTAAATCAAGCACTTGTTGGGAGGTAACCCAACATTTTCCGTATTTTCTTTTCAATTTTTGTTTTTTTTTTATTATTATTTCGAATTTCTGCTTTTATTTCTTTTCTAATAGTTGTTTTGCAGTATTGAAAAAAAAATTTGGAGATCAGCTCGAGGTCGATCGACGCAGCCTGGCGTCGATCGACGCTGAGCAGTTCAGCTTGATACACTTGATCCAAGGAGAGGGATCGACAAGAAGGCTTCAAGTCAATCGACGTGAAGTGCCAACAACCACTATTTCACGCCGCACAATGTTCGAAGACTCCAGGGGATAAAAAGTTGATGTCTGAGATCAACTACCAGGTATCGTTCCCTCTTTTGTCTGATTTTCAAACTTATTCCACTCTTCGAGTTGGAAATAAGTTTGGGGGGATGTGGACAAGAGATGGAACATTCTATCTTTTATTTATTCTGCTTTCCATATTTAAATTTTGCCTTAATTTTTAAGTTTATTCTATTTTGTGGGGAAAATTTTTGAGTTTTGAAATAACCCGAATGAGATTGTGAGATTAGAATTGATTGAGGGTTGAGTTGAATTGATTGTGATTGTGGTTAGATGCCTATGAATGTAGAATACCTCATGATAGGATTGATTTGACACTTTTGCTTGCATGCTGATTGAGCTAATTTGAAATTGACTGCGGAAGAAAATTTTTGAACCCTTGTGTGAGAATTTTGAGCCTTTATTTCGTTTGATGTGAGATTCACATGTGTGTTTTTATTTCTCTAGAACTTGCCTATTTTCTGTGTTGAGACTGCATAGTGTGCACAAGTTTAGGAAATGATCTTAGGCCATCTTTGATAGCCCAATTCCCTAAACACTGTCCCTTCACATTGAATTTTCCCTAGTTAGCCACTTTTGAGCCTATACAAAATTTTTCTTTCCTTGTCTATGAGATTAAGAAGAAGTATTGGTTTCGCTCATGTCTTGAGTTATGGTATGTGGGTGGAATGATTGTGATATGGAGATAAGAAAATATAAATTAGTGGTGAAAAGATGTGTGAAAAAGAAGCTCAAAGAAATAATTAGAATTCTCATAAGCTCTCTGAAAAGAAAAGAATACAAAATTATGTAAAGAGCATAAGAGATTCAAAATGAGCTAAAAAAAAAAGAAAAAAAAAGAAAAAGAGGTTGTGTATTTGTTGATATATTTGAGGAGAAGGGTGAATGAACTTAGAAGGTGGTTTGGATTGATTGAGGAAGTATAACTTGATTGATTTTAGTCACTTGGCCATATTTTCCTACCCCTCACAAAAGCCTACATTACAACCTTATGAAAGTTCTTTTTGATTCTAGACTTGTGTGCACATTCTAGCAGTGGAGATATTAGAAAATTTGCAAGCCTATGGTAGAAATTTCTTCATACATGTTGTTGAGTGCTTTCATCTATTCCTTAAACACTTGAGAGTTGAGCGATACACTTCCTGTGAGTTCTTCCAATGTTGATAAATTTTCTGTCTCTTTCAAATTGCTTGTGTGCAGTGGATTTTTGACCCTTGACTGTGATGAATCTTGTGAGGCATTGGACTTTAATCGCATGATCTTTTGATTTCTTTCTTGCCTATTGATTGAGGACAATCAAACGTTCAAGTTTGGGGGGTTTGATAAGCTCATTATTTTACTTGCTTATCTATATTATTTTCTACTATTTTATGTAGTTTTAGTGAGTTTATATTTATATTATGTGCATGAGTCTATATTAGGTGGTATTATGCACGTTTTGGTGTTTTTACAGGTTTTAGGCCTAAATTCACTTGAAAGTCGTTCCGAAATCAGTGACGTGTAAGAGTAGCAGTGAAGATTTCTTCCACAAGAGGAATTCGAGCTATTGGCACATGGCAATGGATGATGCTTTCACTACTACAAAAAAGCTAATAGACAATGCGGAAATCGCGTAGTCTATTGAATATTTCCGCGTTGTCTAATTATGTGTAGTATATTGATGGACGCTAATAGACAACGCGAAAATTCACATCGTCTATTTGTTAATAGACGACGCAAAAGTCCGCGTCGTCTATTTTTTAATAGACGACGCGAATTTTTGCGTTGTCTATACATCAATAGACAACGCGAAAATTCGCGTCGTCTTTTACTTTTTTTTTTATTAAATTTTGAAAATCCTGTACAAAACGATAAAATTATAATGTAAAAAATGATTAAATACAATAGAAAATGACAATTTAATAATTTGAACAATTAAATTAAATATCAAAATTACATATGTTTTGAAATAATAAAGTGTTAAAATTAACTTCAACTATACAAAATAATCTAAGTATATCAAAAAATTTCTTCACATATGCCTCAAACTAATCCGTGGTCCAAAGCTTGCCCGGTCATACATTCTAAAATGGGACTGCATGAAATAAAGAGGTCATTAATAATAACATAACACATTAAAAAATTGGAATCCTAAACCAATAAATACACGACAACCACAAATCGCAAACATGAAATCAATAACCATTACTAATTCATAGTGACATAAGTAGATATATATCATTAACAAAAATTGGGCAGCATAACAGCTTAAATTGGTTCAACCCAAAAATCAACAAACCACAGTTATATAATTCAAATACCATATTGACAATCGAAAAGCATAATAGCATCTTAAAATGATTAAACACAAAAATCAACAAACAACGCGGTCACATAATAACGATAACACAACTCTCATACCTCATTTGATTAAGCAAGCTGACCAAATACAATTATACATACATGAAATCAATATGAACACAACGAGAGTAAATACTTAAATTATCAATTTCAAAGAGAAGTCATCATTCATATTGTCATACCTGATCTCATATAAAGCTCAACAATTTCACACCATTCTGTACGAACTTCATTGATTTCACGTGTGCTATACTTTTCTGCATTAAACTAATAAAAATAGTAGCACAAACACAATAAAAAAACTGCAATTAATTAATAAGCTAATGAGTTAGAACTGAATTCAAAATTTGGTAATAAATTGACATATTTAAATTACCATATCTGTCAATGGAATAGAATCACGAATACCATCAATGATGTCTTTCATATATCGGCTGACATAAAAGCCACATTGTTGAGCATCGGGCTGCTGTGGACACTGTATCATCGTATAGTTTAATAGACAGTTAATGCATTAACTTTGCAATTATTAACTGAGACATATACCTTGAGGATCCATCACATACACCTTCTCACCACGTGCGTCAACGACTAATAGGATCCAATGAAAGCTAGTTTTAAAGGAAAAAAAATTATGAATTAGTTCTCACCAACTATAATATTCTTAAAATTATTAAGTAATTAAGCAAGCACGTACCCAACGTTGCATGGCACTAAAAGAAGCTGATTATCTGATATTTCAAATAGTCTTTGGGCTACAATCTTGGACTTCTCTTCCAAATTATCATTCTTTTTGGTGAGTGCGATAGAAAAGGGATCCAAAAATCTGACATTATGTGTAATCTCCATATCCACACAAACATTATACAAGTGCCTGGAAGTTCACACATGCATCAAATTATTTTTTTAAAAAAATTATATATAACGGTAAAACAAATCATAAATAGTTAAAATAAACTTACACTATATAAGCATATATGAAATTTTCTCCGATAGGCTCCAACTGACAGTAATGCTTGATGTCATCAAGGAAAATATAAACAATTCTGTCTGCTTGACCAAAGACATCCCTGTTGACAGGTATCTGAATATTGCGGTCACAACCGAGAATATGTATAGAAGCCCTATACAACAACCTCAAAGAAAGAGGTATGTTTTCAGCATTCAACTCCACTGGTGGTTCTTCTTTCGGTACTTTTTCCTTGCAAAATATTTAATATTTGAAAAATTATTAAGCATCTATTAGTAGATAAAATATTTAACTATTATGTATACCTTTTTTGGAATAACTCCTAATTCATCTTTGGCTACAACTTCGACAACTTCGTTCTGCACTGAACAACTACCTTTTTCATCATTCGTTGAACCTTTTTGTATCATCTGCATCATCATAGCCATTTGCTCTTTCATCATTTTCATCTCTTGATTTATCTTTACGAGTTCTTGATCTTTTGCAGATTCAGAACGGAAGCTGCGATAAGTAGACGGGGTGACATAACATCCCACACCCTTAATACGCCCTGAAGTTTCGGGCTTGCCTAGTGCTTGAGACAATATGTCTTCTGTGCTCGAAAGAGTGCCCTCAACCTTCTGCTGTATATATTCATCCTATAAAGCCAAAATGATTAATTATGTAAAAATTAATATATTTATTCAAAGTTTTTATTGATACTTACAAGTTTTGCAACAGTCTCAATCATCTGTTCACCTTCGAACTCTCCCTTTTTATTAGCTCTTGCACCCCTCCACAAGAGAGCTCTATCAATATCTTGAATTCCATTTAATTCATTTTTCCTAGACTGTTATTAGTAATAATAGTTAGTAAGTAATATATAACTATACAATAAAGATATTGAAAATTTTAAATTATATTTACCATTTCTTCTCGTAGTCCAGCATATCCTTTGCGTGATATGCGATGGGGATATATATTTTTATCTCTCAGATCCGTTAGTGCTCGACTTTTTTTCTGTAAAGATAGTGATTATTAAAAAATGTCTTATTTAAAAAAATTAACAAAAATATCTCTTACCTTAGCCGGCTCAGAAATGCGTGTAATAACAAAATCCTTCCAATCATCCGGTTTAATACCCTCTCCTAGTGGTGGATTATATAACTCCTCAGGTTTATCTTCTTTTCCAGCAATATATCTTTTAAATAGGTTTGATTTCCATTGCCACCATTTAGTATTTGCTGAACATAAACAATGTTTCTTCCAGTCCGGATCCAAGATGAACACTAACTATAAAAAGATAAGAAAATAAAAATAATAGTTAGATTTTACTATAACTATAAATAAATACTTACATCGAAAACACTACTTACATTGACAGAATCCCAAATCTTCTCCTTATCCTCAACAGGCACATCTCTCCATTCATTATAACAAACTCTAATATTCTGTCTAGCAAGTACTCCTATATAACTTTGTAATTCTGCAGCTGCTGGACCAATGTGCTGCCCTATATCATTCACTTTCACAATGGTTTTATCGCCCTTAGTCCTTCGTATGAACAATCTATCGAGGTGCACCTTCCCTTTATTAGATCTAGAAGATTTTGAACCTTGACTAGAATCACCGGAAAAAGACATACCTGAAAAAATAATAATATTATTCTTGTGTTTTAGAGTTTAAAAAGGTGTGTGAATATTAATTCTTCAAAAGTTGAGATAAAAAACCACTTTTTGGACTATTTCAAACCAACCACATACTTTTTTCTTACACAAATTCAGAATATGATGTTGGACTATATATATTTTCCAATATCTTAACATTATATATATTTTCCAATATCTTAACATCAATTCTAATCTATGTTTTAATATCCCAATAATTAATTAATTCATTTTGTTTTAATATCATAAAACTAATCTATACAATAGGAAAATCATAAAAT
Source organism: Plectranthus barbatus (assembly GCA_026898455.1). Taxonomy (NCBI): domain Eukaryota; kingdom Viridiplantae; phylum Streptophyta; class Magnoliopsida; order Lamiales; family Lamiaceae; genus Plectranthus; species Plectranthus barbatus. The sequence continues at coordinate 138,698 of JAPKLW010001585.1, forward strand.
TAATGTATACAATAAATATTGATCTTACCCAAATACAATTATTCATTATGTACCCATGTTCCATTACAATCTCCACAAACACATGATATATCAACTTCACTACCCAAATCTATGTTCGGTAATCCTATGCTAAAATGTTGATGATGAATGGCATAATCACTGAAGTCATCATCGTCAATCTCTTCATTGTATGCTACATTTGGAGTAGCAAGCACAACAGACCAAGCAGAATTTTCAGGGTCTTGAACATAAAAAACTTGAGTTGCTTGATTGGCTAAGATAAAAGAATCAGACTTGAATCCAATTCTGTTGAGATTCACCAATGTAAATCCAAGCTCATCAATCTTAACTCCATTATTGTTCTCCACCCAGCTACATTTGAACATCACTTGTTGAAAACTGACATAATCAAGTTCCCATATTTCATCTATTACTCCATAAAATGTCATGTCTGAGATTATAGGATGATTATCCTTTGCACTGGAGACTTGCATTATTTTTGCAACCATGCTTACTCCGGAGTTTTGCACAGCTCGTAAATTATCACGCGCTTTGGTGTGAAATGTTACACCATTTATCATATAAGCATCATACTTCATAACTCGTAGATTAGGTCCTCGAGCCAACCATTTCAATCGCTCTGAATCCAGCTTCGCGCTTGCTACCTAAATTTAATTAACTATTACATGAGTTGTAATTTAAAAAAAAACATAACCAAATGTTCGTAAAATAACAATTACCCTCTTTTTAAACCACGGGATGAAATTACGATTGTGCTCATCTTGAATCCATTTTTGGAACCGTACTTTTCTAGGATTCATATTCTTTATGTGTGCTATATGCTCCCTGCAATAAAAAGTATGTAAATTTACATATAAAATTTTTTAAAATAGGATTGTCATTTTAAATAAGTCTTAAGGTACAGTGCTTACTCGATGAACGGGTTTACAATATCTTCATTTGTCAGCACATACTGATGTGCTTGCTCCCACTCTTTCTCATCAATCTGTGAGACTTTCCCACTGGATAAAGGCCTACATAATTTCGCATGGCACCGATCCGTGGATTGCAGTCCTATGGTCTGTATATCAGATAAGTACTCCGAACAGAACTCCAAAGCTTCTTCTTCAATGTAGCTTTCGGCCATGCATCCCTCTGGGCAATTGCGATTTCTCACATAACCTTTCAAAACTCGCATGAACCGTTCAAACGGATACATCCACCTATACCACACCGGTCCACAATATTTGACCTCACGTACAAGATGGACAGTTAGGTGGACCATTATGTCAAAGAATGATGGCGGAAAATGTTTTTCAAGCAAGCACAATGTAACCGTAATGTCTCGTTGAAGATCATCTAACTTGGAGACATCAATCACTTTGTTACATAGGCTATTGAAAAAGAAGCAAAATCTTGTAATATCATATCGCACTTGTTTTGGCAAGACACCCCTTATGGCCACTGGAAGCAGTTGTTGAATCAACGTGTGACAATCATGCGATTTCAAACCTACAAGTTTTGAATCATCTGCAGATAGAAGGCGTGAGACATTTAATGAATAACCTGTTGGCACCTTCACGCCACTGAAAAACGAATAAACTTTTTGTTTCTCTTCTTTGGAAAGAGAATAACATGCCGGTGGTAAATAAGATCTTTTATCTTCTATCATCGGTGCCAACTCACTCCTCAAGCCCATGTCTACAAGATCAAGTCTTGCCTTCACACCATCTTTGGTTTTTCCCGGTATGTTAAGCATCGTACCAAACAAGCTTTCACATACATTCTTTTCAATGTGCATCACATCAAGACAATGTCGAATGTGCAAATGTTTCCAATACTCCAATTCAAAGAATATTGATTTCTTTTTCCATGGGCTATTTTCGTCAAATTCTTTAGATTTACCTGTTTTGCAATTTTTTCCCCACGTACATTTCAATCTTTCCACCCTTTCAAACACTTCAATGCCACTCAATATAGCAGGTGCAGGCCTTAATTCATTTTTGCCGTCAAATGATTTCCTCTGTCTTCGATAAGGATGCACATCAGGTAAGAATCTTCGATGCCCCATGTATGACATTTTTCTGCTGTGTTTTAAACGTTGTGCACAGGTTTGGTCAGCACAAATGGGGCATGCGTGATAACCTTTAACTTTGTTACCTGATAAATTGCCATATGCAGGAAAATCATTGATGGTCCAAAGTAGGACAGCTCGGAGCATGAATTTCTCTTCACGATACGCATCATATGTCTCCACCCCAATTTCCCACAATTGTTTTAGGTCATCGATCAAAGGTGTCAGATATACATCAATGTCATTTCCAGGTTGACGAGGACCCGACACCAACAAAGTGAGCATCATATGCTTTCTTTTCATGCATAGACATGGGGGAAGGTTGTATGTTATAAGAATTATTGGCCAACAACTATATTTGGATGACTGAACACTATGAGGATTGATACCATCTGCTGAAAGTGCCAATCGAAGATTTCTAGGTTCGTTTCCAAACTCTGGCCACCTTGCATCCACATGTTTCCACGCTGGTGCATCTGCCGGATGACGTAGATAGCCATCACTTACTCTCTTGTGAGCATGCCACGTTAAGTTGTTAGACATCTCTTTAATTTGAAACATTCTCTGAAGCCTAGGTATTGGAGGAAAGTACCATAAAACCTTAGCCGGGACTCCATCACATATCTTGCTCTCCTTTACAGGAGCACCAGCAGAAGTTTTATCTTTCTTAATTATCTTCCACCTTGATGTTCCACAAGTAGGGCAACTCACCAAATTAGCATGTTCATTCCGATACAGAATGCAATCCTGAGGGTAAGCGTGAATCTTTTCATACTTCATCCCTAATGTGGATAGGCTCTTTTTTGCCTCGTACAATGATGAAGGCATTACATTATCGTTTGGCAGTATTTCTCTTATCAAGACCAGCAGCTCTGTAAATGAAGTATCACTCCAGCCGTATTTTGCTTTCAAATTATATAGCTTAACGGTTGCTGATAACTTCGTGAATTTAGTACACACGGGGAACAGAGGCATTTCTGCTTCCTCCAGAATTTTATGCAAATGACTTGGATTCTCAATATTTGCATCGTGCACCATATTAACCGGCTCATTTGAATTAAATTCATGATCGACATTCATCCTTTCGTACTCGTCATTCTTGCGAGATCTAATAATCTCTCCATGGTGGATCCACCGAGTATATGTCAAATCAGGTCCATTATAGATCAGATGTGCCTTGATAACATCCACATTATTTTTCCGTAGATTTCCACACCTAGCACATGGACAACACATCTCTTTTGGATCTTTACCATTCTCAATAGCATAATTAATAAAAGAATTGATTCCATCCTCATACTCCTTTGTTAATCTATTTTTCCACATCCACTCCTTATCCATTCCTGTCATTAATTTAAACCTGATACAGAGTTCTCAATTAATTTAGACCCTCATAATCTTAAATGCGTAATCTTTAAAAACAAGTCATACGTAATAAGTCAAAGTGTTTGAGATCCGAAAACACATAAACTATGTGGTTTTAAATTATAATTTAGTAACATTTTTGTCTTTTTCATAAATTAAATGTTAATTTATCGAGATATACATCACTCAAGTATAATTCTTGATAATTAAATTAATAATAAAGTTTATTGGTGCTTCACACCACGCTGTAACGGTTTCCATTACAAATACATATAATTAAGGTTATCCTTCGTAATTCACGGAATTCTCCCGTGTTATATGCTATAATATTACTCTAATATCACACGACTTAGGTAAATTGGTGTTTTACACCACGGTGTAACGGTTTCCGTTACCACTACTTTACATATAACTATCATATATCTTCACAATTAGTTTTTGTGAAGATAATATTATATTAAAATTAAGTATCTTCTGTTGAATAACTTATAATTTTTTCTTATTTTAGTTTTTTTAATTCCAAATAATTTTATCTCATAAAAAATGGATTCATAGCAAGAGCGCAAAATTTTGTTTAGATCTATCTCCATTTAATTTTCGGTGGAATTGACTTCAAATTATTATTTTTGTTGAGAACCATATCAAGTATTTGAGATATATAATTTAATTCAGTTTGTAAAAGCCCCGGCCATTCAAGAATCCAGTTAATCTTCAAAAATCAGAAATTGCACGCGTTCTAAAACTTGCATCTTATGACAACCTTAAGATAATTCAAGAAAAAAAAAACTGAAAAAGGAAAAGCTACAAACATTCCTCTCATGTTCTTTCAAGAAAAAAACTGAAATTATGCAAATAAAATCATGGATAAAACTTACCTAAACTTTTTATCACATATTCTATTATTAATAACTAGGCAACCCCTAAAAGAGCATTGCAGTCCCGCAGAGCAAACAGCAAATCCGAATCAGCACCAAAAAGGAAACTTAACCCACTACTTACATTCGTTTATTCAACCATTACCCATTTTTCAGAACTGAGTCCAAAATTCCTCATTCACATCATTAATTGTATGATTTAAAATCAAATTTTAATATATTATACATCAACTTTGCGTATATTTTGACATTAAAACGAGTGACATTTTTTACGAGTATAGTTTTCCTCCACGAATGTCTCACTTAGATATTCCTCGCACTTATCAGATAGTGGCTCACATTCATCCCCATAATTCCAGTTATATTTGTCGAGTTTCACATGGACAAGCGTTTAACAATAGAACACATAGAAATACAAAAAATTGATGTATTATGTAAAACAGATTAAACCTTAATTAATTGGGATCAACGAAGAACAGTCCCACAGGAAACACAGCACAGTTTAGTTTCCATCACAAAAGAAAAAAAACCCCAAACTTCCACCAAATTTCCTCGAGAAAATCAAGCAAAACCACATCTTTTTCAGCGAAAATCAGAACCCAGAATCAAACAAACCTGATCGAGATCGACAACGCCTAGAATAACTAGAAACATATATAGCCTAATTATTACAAAAGCAATACAAATTACTAATTAACCTCTAATTACTAATGATTATGATGCATGGTGAAGCATATCAAATCTTTTGACCATATAAAATCAAATCAGATGCTATATGGAGAGAGGGGGAGATATATAGAAGGATGTGCAGGTCCATGGGATTCAATATTCTCTTGCTAATTAATATATGTATTAAAATAAAAATAGAGTAAATATTAATTATGAAAGTGTATAAAATCTATACATATATACAGCTGGTCCATATATAATATATAGATTCTTAGGCTATGTATATAGGTCAGATCAAAGCAGACAGCTTTAAACAGTAAGAGTGAAAAAGATAATAGCATAAATGTAAACCGAGTATAGGCCGAAACCTTACAGCAGCACAGGGGCATACCCCAGGAATAAAAACAGACACTCGAGGTTCACAAACAGTGTGACCATCGGGACAAGCAATCTAACCCTGCAAATACAAGTACACGGTGCATACCCCGGTAGAAAGATGACATCTAAGCACACTATAAGGTGACCAGCCCGACAATGGCCCAAATCTCACACCTACCGAGATAACCCAAAAGAAATCAACCACCCAAAACGATTATACCGATAGTAGTCCTAAGTCCGAAAGAGAAATGCCATCCTAACCAGGTCAGCACGACATCCCCCTTCATCATACTCAAAACCAAGCGATGTAGGCATACTAACTAGGTCAGCCCACCCACATCACACTATCGATATGATCACAAACCAACAGAAAACACAGAAGAGACCACTAATGGGTATTCCAGTCAAGATGAGCAACAACCTCATCTATCGGGAACACCGAGTAAAGAATACGAAAAACGCCCTCCTTAATGCCCTTCACAACTGCAGCGGCATCAAAGGGAGCACCATTAAAGACTTTTTTGTTCCTAGCATGCCAGATATGGTTCGCCGTGGCGGCCAGAGCAAGATAACGGGCTTTCTTCAAGACTTTGGACCAGCTTCTCTCCCGCAGGCACCACTTCAGCGCAGCTTCCACGGTCGATGTCCTATGCTTCAGTCCAAGCCACTCCCGCACATCCCTCCAAACCCGTGAGGTTTCCCTACATTCAAAAAAGAGATGCTTAGCAGTTTCATTAACAGAGTCACAAAGCTGACAGACCAAGGGCACATCATCACTTAAAAAGCACATGCGGTCCCTAGTCTTAAGTCTGCCATGTAAAATAAACCAAAGGGTAACAGAAAAACGAGGAGGGATAGGAGACTTCCATATGTTCTTGTGCCAAAAGCGCCGAGTCCCCTTAATCCTCCAGAACTCGTAAGCCCCAATCACCCCTTTCTGAGCGAACATCCTATCAAGTAGTCTGCCCGCACTCTCCGCATCCCCTGAAGCAGCCTGCAAAAGAGAATCACGAAGAGTAAAAATCCTCTTCAAAAACACAGAGTCTCGAGAGTTAATATTAAAAGTCCATAGATCATCTCCCCTCAAGTACTCCGTGTGGACCCAGCGAATCCACAATGAATCCGTCTTCTTATGTATATTCCAGAGCACCTTCGTGAAAAGGGCATCATTCCATTTCTTCACATCATGAATACCCAGACCCCCCTCCTCCTTTGGGGTGCAGACCGTCTTCCAGGCTACAGGCGAAGACTTAGCTCCCCAAAGGAAGGTCCTCACCAGCCTGTTAATCCGGTCAATCACACCCTCCGGAATCGGAAGGACCTGAAACCAATAGTTCTCCACCCCCTGCACCACAGCTCTAATCAATTCCGCCCTTCCTGCAAGAGATAAAGAACTATTAGACCATCTCCGAATAAGCCCCGTAATCTGATCAATCAAGGGAGAATATTGATCATTCAAAAGGTTATGAGAAGCAAGAGGAAGCCCCAGAAACTTGATCGGCCAAGTCCCCACTGGAAACTCAAACAACTGCTGTATCTGTTCCTCCTCCCACCTACTGAGTCCCCCAAAATATATGTTAGACTTGCGGTTATTAATCACAAGTCCCGACGTCGCAGAAAATTCCCTGAGGGCATCAGCCACAACCTGCATACCAGCAACAGTACCCTTGCCAAACACCAACAAATCATCAGCAAACATAAGGTGTGTAATATTCAACGAATCACATTTTGGCAAGTACGCATATCTAGAGTCCCTAATCCTTACAGATAAGAGCCTAGACAAATACTCCATGCACAGAAGAAATAGAATCGGAGACATAGGATCACCCTGTCTCAGACCCCTCCTACCCTCAATGTAACCATGCACCCCCCCATTCATAGACAACGAAAACGTAGGGCAAGTCACACATATCATAATCCAATGGATGAACTGAGGGTGAAAGTTCAAACCGTGGAGGACCTCATATAGAAACTCCCAAGAGACAGAGTCGTAGGCCTTCTGTAGATCAATCTTCAATAAGCACCGCCCAACTCCTTTTCTCTGCGTCTTCTTCTCAAAGCCTCTAACTATTTCCTGCGCCAAAAGAAAATTATCAGTGATATTCCTTCCCCGTAGGAAAGCAGCCTGTGCAGGGTTAATAATAGAGGGCAAAAACAATGACATCCTATCAGCCAGAATCTTAGTAATAGTTTTATAGACAGTGTTAGTGCAAGAGATAGGACGAAAATCAGCAACAGTAGGCTCATGCGCCTTCTTCGGGATTAGGGAGACCACAGTATGGTTGAGTTTGCGAAGCAGGACCCCTTTCTCAAAGAACTCCTGCACCGCATCCACCACCTCGGGACCCACAAGACTCCAATTCTTCTTGAAGAAAGAGGAGGAGTATCCATCAGGACCCGGTGCCTTGTCATCTCCAATCCCAAACATAGCCTCACGGACTTGCAAGGCCGATACCCAACGAACTGATCTTTGCTGCTCTTCACTGCTTAACCTGGTACCTGCAAGAAAAACAGAAGGAACAACAGCAGTACGAGGAACAGAGCGCCCAAACAAATTAGAATAGAACTGAATAAAATCATTCCTAATTCTATTCATATCACTATACACCTCGCCATCCGCATCACATAAAAAAGAAATGGCATTACGTCCATGCTTTCTCTTCACAAAAGAATGAAAATAGGCAGTGGACTTATCTGCTTTAACCAAGTGGATACCACGTGCTCTCTGGCGGAAAAATTCATACTCAGCAGTGTCCAAGCGAGCCGCCTCCTTACGGAGTTCAATTTCTTTATTCCTCAGATTCCCATCAAGTGGGTTCCTATCACGATCCATTTGAACCTCCTCCAGATTAGCCTTAGCAGCTTTGACCCTGTCCTGGAGGAAAGCGAACTCCTTGAAGTTAAACCTCTTCAGCACTCCCTGTAAAGCCTCCAACTTGTCTGCAAGGTGGCGCTGGCAATCAGACTCTGCCCTTTCCACCTTCCAGTTGTCCTTTAAGACCCTGTCAAAATCATCGTGCTCCAACCACAAGTTAGAGAATTTAAAGGGAGGTTTGAAACGAGGTACCTGCTCGAAAAGGTAAGTAATACTCGGCGAGTGATCAAAATGTATTCCTCGTGGAAGGAATTCAGATCTGCAATACCAGCCCGCCTCAAACCAAGCTTCATTAACCAAGACACGGTCAATTTTGGAGAACGTGCCTCCTTCTGACCAAGTAAAATGTACACCTGAAGAAGGCGTATCCTGCAAGCTCAAAAAAGAACAAGCATCAGAAAATTCAGTATACTCCTTCTCAACCGGTCTCCTACCACCAATCCGCTCATCCGGGTGCAAGATAGCGTTGAAGTCTCCTGCCACAAAAGCAGGTTCGTCCAACGACACATTGGAGATCAAAGAGTTCCAGAGAGTCCTTCGTTGGGCAAGAGGATTAAAGCCATACACTGCACTAAGGTTAAATAAAGACCCGGTGGGTTTCCATTTAATCTTGCAGTGTATAACCTGATCCTCAATCGAAACAACCTGCAAATCCACACGAAGAGAATTCCACAGTACCAAAATCCTACCAAATGGTCGAAAGGTAAAATTATTAACAAAACTCCAATCAGGAAAGGAATTTGAGAAACTAGACATAAACTTAGCAAAAGAATTTTCCCTAAGTTTAGTTTCAACAAGAATAACAAGATCAAGAGAACGAGTAGAAATTAAATTTTTTACCGCAGAGCGTTTATGGGCCTTCTGCAGTCCCCTAACATTCCATGCTGCAAAAATC
>JAPKLW010001585.1:152828-177372 GCA_026898455.1 Plectranthus barbatus
GCAGGACAGGGGAGCGACGATATACGATTAGGGCAAAATTGAAGAAAGAATTAGGGTCGGGAGTTAGATTTATATATATAGACGATAGACGACGCTGCGGTTTGCGTCGTCTATATGGATATAGACGACGCAACTTTTCCGCATCGTCTATATTCATATAGACGACGCGATTTAACGCGTCGTCTATTAGCGAACTCCGAATACACTACGCGACTTCAAATTTGCGTTGTCTAATATGATATAGACTACGCAACGAATTTTTGCGTAGTCTATTAAGTGTAGTCTATTACCCTTTTTCTTGTAGTATTTGAGTTAGCTCTCCAACGCAACTAGAATCGGGTCAATCGAAGTTCGGGAGAGAAAGTTATGGCCGAAATCGTGAGACCGCGCATAAGGGGCGAGAAGCTGGGTCGACAGACGCCAATCAGCATCGATCGACGCCGACCAAGAAGCCACGTAGATCGACGTGGATCAGCCACAATCGACGCGAGGCTGTCTGCTGGAGCAGAAATTCGAGGAAAAACAGATTTATTCATATCTTTAGCCCTAGATTTGATAGGATACACATCCACCACTATAAATACCTATGTAAATTCGATTTTTCAGAAGACCCCATTATTCCCAATCATATTTTAGAGTTTTTAGAGTTTGGAGACTTGAAAAACACGAAACCCTTTTATTTTCTTGTAAGTTCTTTATGTTTATGCAATTTAATATGTTTTCTTTTGGATTTCTATCTGCGATGAGTGGCTAGAAACCCTAGCGGGTTCTAGGGGTTGATATTATTATGGATGCATGCTAGGATTAATTAATTAGGTTCATGATTCCTGTGTTTATTTCATAATTCTAGATTAATTCAAGGACCGAGAGGTGACGATTAATTTAGATGTCTAGCTATTGATAGAAGGACCAAGATGTGAATATTAATAGTGGGAATAGGAATGCATGATACAATCTACACTATCCAAACAGATGTACTAGACTGTAGGAATTAAACTGATTGCTTATCATATTGACTAATTTGGTGTACTTTGAGACCGAGCGGAGATAGTCACTAGTTAGTAATCTAGGTTATATTTGCCAAACAAGGAAATATAGCATTGTTGCAGTATTCCACCTGTTAAATTAATTGATTCCTACATATCATCCATAATATGAATTCTTCCCTAGAATCTGTGTTCCTTTAAATTTGCTTTCAAAACTACTTTAATTTTCTGCATTGTTTTCTTTACTTTTATAAAACCCTGATTTTGGATCTCTCAAACAATGAATCTTAGGATCATAGCTAGTATATAGGATAATTTCCCCACACAATTCCCTTGGATCGATAACCTTAGGGTTTACAAATTTATTTGCCACTGTTTCTATAATTAATTTGTTAGAACTAACAGTGATCAATCGCTTCCAAGGATAAACAGTCCTGGTCACTTTCCCGGTAGTAGACACATCACTACCAATTCTGGATGTTGCCAAGGATGCTGACGAAGTGCCTGTCATGTCAACCTCCATAGAAACAAAGAGAAAGCTAGAGTTCTCTGCAGAGGAGCAGGCATGAAAGAAAAGGCGACAGGAGAAAGCTTTGAAGAAGGCACGTACGCAGAAGGAATTCGACAAAGCTATGCTGAAGATAACTCTCGAACAAAGGGATGCTGATATAATATAGTGCCCGAGTTTAACACAATGGTGTCAAAGATAGTAAACCACAAAAGTTTGACACACGCAAATCAAAGTATTTTAACACACGCGGAAGCTAAAGAGTTTGACACAGTGGAATTAATTTTTTCAAAGGTTTATAAATCATACACCCTCGAGAGCCACACGGCAAAATAGTTTTCACTTTTCAAAACAAGGTTTTCACAAGTGAAGAACAAAATATTAAACAAGATAGAAATTTTCCTAAGTTCACTCCTTAGAAAAATTCATACGAAAGCAATCAAACACAAAAACCACACGATACAAACCCAAATGCTCATCCACCGTAGGATTCACTCTCCGGAGATGGATTCCACAATTCGATTGTAGACTTCGTGCGCTTGATGAATGATTGGTGAAACAATTTAGCCTAGAGAACTCGTATGAATGTGTCTCACCTCTAAAACTCTACGTCTCTAGTCTTCTTCATCTCGTATTTATAGAACTTGGAGCACATGAGCACTTCTTCCACTACTTGGCAATGGATCGTGTCTTCTTCCACGAGTTTACCTGTTCATACAAAAAAATGAACTCCCACTAACTCATGTGGGGTAAATAAAGATGTAGAGGTGCTCCTTGTTATTTAGGAACAAGAATAACAACCTAGAATAATAGTATAAAGGATATAATTAATAATATATACTTAATAAATATAATATATTCGAAACCTAATAAATAGGACCTGTAAAAACGTCATTAAACAGATAAGTATAAGTTTCCGATAAAATAGGAGTTAGTTGTAACAAACAGATTCGGAACTTTGACATTGAAGAGTCAAAGTTGTAAGCAGATAAGGTTTGACTTCAACCTGTCAATGCGAGTAAGTTTGACAACTGTGTGTCAAACCTACATATTTGCACTTCACGATCTCCCCCATAACAAAATAGCATTCATTGCCACAAAATATATGGTGCAACCATAATAAATGCAATAAAAAATGGATCAACCATAAGCAAAAGGAACCATTGCATAAGCAAAACATAATGATTACAGGGTTTGTATCAAACTCCCCCTGAATCATAAAGTATCCAGTAACAAAAACAAAGAAACATTAAAAACATAGCAAATTGTTTCAAATTGTTTAAAAAGCAGAGATTCAATAAAGTAGCACTAGTTTCCACTAATCTTCACATCGACAAGTCTCCAAGTTCTCCCCCTGAATGGAAGCAGGTTGGAAAGCTTACTCCAGATCCTGAAGTAGCTTTAAGGCCTGTTTGAGGAGACTCTTGGCCTGTCGAATCTTGGAAGAGCCAGCATCCACTTCTTCATCCTAGGAAACATCACTCGAAACATACGGCAAGTCTTTGACCCTGGAATCACCTTTCCTAGTCAGAGATTGCTCAAAGACCAGCGGGATTTGATCAGACTGCAAATTTTCGTCTAACGGAGTGACTCCTTGAGATAAGATCAGCGCATGGAGAAGGCAAGGATGTGGCAGATATGTGGAATCGGCTTTGGTAATTGCACGGAAAATGTTAGTGAAAACAACCTGACCAAAGTTGACGGGGAGACCATATCCTACTCGGTAGAGGAATTCAGCTTGCTCCCTTGACACCACTGACATGTTCTTGTTTGGCATCCAGTTGTGAACACTAATCTTGAATAGAGCAACATTCTTCCATGTCAAAGAAGAAACAGGGAGTTTGGTCACCCATGTCTTTGTCTTTCCACCCGTTAGCTCAACAACCATTTCGTTATCGGCAGACTTTGACAATCCTTCTATTTTCACAGACTTTAACCCCAGGAAAGTATTGATCGTATCAGGATTGATGGTCCGGATTTATCAGCGTCGTCATGTTCAAACAGAAACACGAAATGCAGTGGAATAAATAAACGTTACTTGCACTTACGTTATTAAAGATTGTTTAAGCTCAAAGTATGATTAAGGTTTCTTCACAGATATACACTAGCAGTATGACTGCTAGGTTTCAAATTCAACTTAGGGTTGTAAGTAATAAAACAGTAAAGGAACACAATATTTATAGTGGTTCGATCCAAACAGATCTACGTTCAATCCTTAGCCGAAGCGCTAAGAATTTTACTAAGAAAATATACGAAATACAAGGAATTGCCGAACACTTGCAGTAGGCGGTGAACTTTTGAACCGGCCACGGCACAGCTATCCTCCGTCACTTCGTTCTTCTCAGACCACAACTACGGCCAAGTCAAGGGCTAAACTTTCGTGAAACTTGTCCTACGCTATCGTGAAGCTTTTATAGTTTGCTTTTGAACTTTTCTAGTTTGCAGCTAATGCCCGTCAGAGTCAATCCCTTTCAAAAATGACTGTTGGATCTTCTTAGGATGGAAGGTATCCCAATGATTGAAGATTCTCAACCGAAATCAAGGAATCTCTAAAAAGAAGTATCATATATTCAATGGAAGACACTCTTGGTTGTAGAGGGCTTTGAATACTCTTTATCTCGTGCTCTCAACTGACTACTTTTCACTTGTTCACTTTGTCAAAGGAATCTCTCACTTAGGATGTTTGCGAATGTCGGTAGTGATTGAAGCAGTAGCCGGTCTCCACTTTTGGACTTGCCTTTTATACATGGAGATTCAAACTTTGAATCTCCATACCCGTTAGACACAACGACTCCTTTGTCCAAGAGTGGTTTGACTTTTTTAGTTGCTTTTGGCATCGTACAGTACTTTCCAAACTACTTCGGGAAGGTTTTGTCCTCCGTGTGTACTTTTGTCAGAACGGGAGTATAGCATTCGCTTTTGACTGTCTTGCTCTGCTAAGCTCCTTTAACATGATCTGCTAGATGGGTATCTTTAGCAATCTGCTAGTTATGTTTTCGACTGCTGGTACTTCCGCAGTTGTTCTGATTGTATTTGATTCTTTCGACTTCTGATTGCTAGCTTCTTTAGCAATCTGCTGGATGTTAGCAAATGCTAACTCCTTAGCATTCTGCTATCACATGTCTTCTAGCATATAGCATTGTTCGGTGTCTGCAGGAAGAACTTCTAGCAAACTAGTCTATTACAACTCAATACTTGGCCTATACAGGACATTAAAAGATATGCTAGACTATTCTAGAGTTCAGCAAATGATCGACCATTTACTTAAGGTTTGATCCAACAAAACCTTTTACAATGAAATCCTAAGGGAGATTTAGGAACAATTTCCCAGCAATTTTCCCCTTTTTGGTGTGATTAAAGCTTACTATCACTTTGCTGAATCTAAGAGGAAGAATATCTGTGTTTACAAGAAATTTTCTAAGTACAGAACTATGCTAATCTAGAAATCTAACACAGAGTTTATCCATCTTAGTTCTAGCAGGATTCGTTAAAATGAAATTCCCCCTCAATAAATACTGGGAAATGTTTCTCGTTTAACCATGCAAGCAAATGCTACAGAGGTAATATGCTAGAAATTCTAACACCAAATAAATCAGCAAGCATTTTACTTTACCAATCTCAAAATATAATTGTCATCAAAATGCACATGTGTTGAATACACAGATAGTGTATTTCAACTAGGACACGCAGTAAAAATCAGAGATTGACAATGAGAGATTGTCTAAGTCTGATCCATTTTCATTCATGTGATTGGTTCATTATAGGTACAATGAAAATAATAGACCAAGAAGAAATAAGATACCAGGGAAACATAATCATGAGTCAGGAGCAGACTTCTTTAACTTGTCAAATTCGTCGAATTTGCTTGATGCTAGTTGCACGAATTTGTCCAGAAATTCCTTACTTGCTATACGTTCAACAGCCTCTATCGCAAGTTCCTTAGCAATCCTCTCGTTTTCTTCTTCAAGCATCTTGATTTTCAGCTCCATTTCTTTCTGCCTTAGCTCTTCCAGAGCTCTTCTCTTCTCTTCTTTAGCAGCAACTCGAGCTTCTTCTGCTTTCTTCCTCTCAGCAGCCTCAGCAATCCTTCTTGTTTCCCCCTCTTTGATTGCATCCAAAAATGTGGAGGAGAAGGTATTAACTTTAAGTTCCATCTGCTGCTTATGCTCTTCTGCATCTTCCTTCACTTCTTGGACAGTAGCCTTTACTGAAGAAATGTCGGTCTTGACTGTAGTAACATTGGTTTTGACCTCGGCAATCTCCCTCCTTATGTCTGTTGCCTCCATCACCATTCTCTCAGACATGGTGGACACAACACTTTGGACAACCATTTGAACCACTGAATTTAGATAGGATGGGAAGTTGAGAGAACTGACCGGAGTAGCAAAGAATGATAAAGTAGAAGGGATAATGATTGCTTGATTCCTAGCAGTAGAGGTGGAGATCTCTTCCATTGCTACTTCTGTGGTTACTGGTTCAGCAGTATCAACTCTATCGGTAGTGGCTAGCAGATACTCTGCTTCTTCGATAGTTTTCAGATACTCTGCTTCAGCATCAACCATTTCAGCTTCCTCTAGCATCCATGCATCTGCTAGTCCTAGTTCCAATGCATAAGCCCGCAATTCCTCATTTTTGTTGTGGTACGTGACCATCTCAAGCTTTTGAGTTTCGCGCTCTTCTATCTCTCGGATAGCGGCTAATCGAGCCTGCAACCTCACTTTCTTGATTTTTGCGTATTCAGCTTGGCACCTCTTATATTCAGTAGCTGCTCTGGCTTGACGCTTGGATAATTGAATGTGAGCATCAGACAAGCCATCCGGAGTGCAGGTAGACTTCGGCAAAGAAGGAGATGAAGATACTCATCGGTGAGCCTTGATGATTTGAAGTCTGGCAAGGACGGCCATATCATGGTACTGCATGGCACAAGAAGATTGACCCATCCAATTATTCGCCCATTGCTCCTCACGTCTCCAGAAATTCAGACCTTTCCACGCCATCATTAACTCTCTTTCCTCTACGTAGAGCTCTCGCGAAATATAGTCATATTTCTTCCATCGCCTTAACTCGCATCCCAGTCTATCTCCTTCTTCGGTTCCTTCCTCTAATTCTCCAGCAAAAACTTCTTCTATCTCCTTTTCAACCATCATATTCACAAATTCTTCAATCTCTCGTCCAAAAAATTCAAAATCGGAGTTTACTTGTTCCTCTGGTGATATCTCAGCACACCACTGGGAGAACCTCCTCAACTTGAATCTGGGACCGGAAAGTCCGTTGAATGGCAGTCGAAGTTGATCACTATATTCCGCGGAGATCTTCCTCAATGTCTTCGCATCATAAACATCCTTGAATTCTCCATCAGAATCGGACTCGGAGAAGCAGGTGGGGAGGAAACCTTCATCTTCTTCTATCTTAGCAGCGGAAGGATTATTAGGGTCAGGACCTTCCTCAAGATTTACTTCCTCTATCCTAGCAGATGGTCTTTCCTCAGCAGTCTGCGGAGAGCTAACTACTTGCTCAGCGCCTGAGCGCGCATCCACGTGAGAAATCTGCTCAGCATGTAAATCTTCAGCACTTCCTGCCTCATCATCTGCTTGCTTCTCTGCTCCAAAAGGACCAGCTTCCGGATTTCCTGGTAGCCTTCTGGGTGACCTTCTGAGTGGAATCTCCTCATCTGAACTGCTGCATGGCTCCTCAATCTGTTCACGGATTTGAACATTCGTGACTTTGAGCGAAGGAGGCTCACTGAATCCGCCAGCCTGAAGTACTTCCTCAAACTCCTTGTCTGTCATGGCCTTCTGCTCTGGTATAATTGCTCCTTCAGCATCAACTGGGGGGATGGAAGTGGTGATCCTTCCACCCTCTATGCCTTTGCCTTTCTTTGTGGCATTACCTTCTGTAAACGTCTCTGCTAGCAGCTGAGCAGCTTTCTTTTTAGCCTCACGTTCCTCAGCTATTTGCTTGATTTATTCGAATTCTTGATCTCTTGCTTCGAACGTCATCTCATTTATAAACTTCTTGTATTGTCTTGTTTCAATCTCTTTTTTCTGAGCGTCACGCTTTCTCTTGGTTGCCATTATTCCTTTTAGACACTCATCCAGGCATCTGGAGGATAGAGGGGTGTTGTCCAATTTCTCTTAAGCAGCCTTCTTCTCTACTGCGGCTTTCTCTGATTCCTCCTGGTCTGAAGTCAGGACCAGCTTTCTTCTCGTCTGCTTTCTTTCTTTCTTTTCTGGAGAGGTGATGTCAGACCTCTTTTTCTTAGGAAATTCAAGTGTGATGGCACCTAGGACAGGTGGAGGTTGTTCTTTTTCCTTTGTGGTCATGATCTCGTTGATCTGGTCCACTGGTAGATCCCCCAATTTGACTATCTCCTTGAGGTTTCGAAAGCATTGCTCTGTCTCAGCATTCTTCTTTAGTAAAGCAACTTCTTTAGCAGACACAGGGATGGCCGGCAGCAGCACTGGATCTCCCAAACTTCTTTCATCTATTTCCTCAGGAGATGTAGATTTGTTTTTATCCACATTTGATTTTCCAGTTAGCTTACGAGGTTGTTTGAAACTTAATGGTTTGGCCTCCTTCCTTGTCACCGGGATGAAATCCGTGGGTAGAAGCTTCACACCTTGATCAGTCCCTTTGTGTGTAAACAGCATCTCTAGATATTTGCTGATCTTCGGGCCAAAATTAACATTAGATGAGAAGGTCCCATCTATGGCCATGTGGTCATTTTTCCGAGCATGCTCAGCCCATCGCTCAAAGAAAAACTCAGCCCAATTGCCTTTGATGTTGGCATTCAATGCCATCATAACAACATACTTCTTCGCAGATAGCTCTGAATATGAACCAGCATCACACTGGAACATCTTAATCACCATCTCAGCAAGGATCTTGAAATCATCCGTCATAGTGTTAATAGGGGTAGCAACCTTAAAGGTGATAATCTGCCCCTTTTTGTCCTTTAGCTCCCCAGGCTTTTTCCATAGATTCCAGCGCCTCTCCATCTCAGCCACATCGTGCACCTTATATTGAGAGATTATTTCCCCATAATTTCGAAGCCCAAAGGTCCTTGAAAGGAGTTCAGCACGTACTTCTACATTATTGCCATAAACGGAGGTTTTGAACGATTTCTGGTCATCATCCATCACAGCCCTAGCGTAGAATTCAGAAACCATGTGAGGATGGAAGTGATCAGGTTCAGCGGATAGGTATTTTACAAGTAATTTGGAGTCAAAGATCTTCATGATCCATTCTGGGATGTGAGTAGCAGCAAGAGGCATGTAGAGAATCTTGTCCTCCATGATTTGGGCTAGACGCCTCTGTTCCTTTGAGTGGCCGGACAACTCCTTCTTCCGGACCATAACTACCAGTTGACCATAAGGAATTTATTCATCAATATCTTCATTCTTCACTATCCCAGTGAAATTGGGCACATGTCGTTCATGCAGTGGTGACTCTGTGATAGGTGGGTAAATGAAGGTGGTTGGTGAAAGGCGGGTGATAAGCTCGTTTTTCTACTCTCTTATCGTATTGTTTTTCTTTTGTTTTATGCATTTTAACTTGTTTTCTTGAATAAACTGAGTATGAGTATATATTAAAGGGTGTTATGCTTGTCATGGTGAGATTTTGCAGGTTTTAGGCCAAATCCAAAGGAGAATCCATTCCGAAAGCAGCAGATGTTCAAAGAAAATGTCACAAATTTTTACACCGATGGAATCTGAGCTAATGGAGCATGGTATTTGAAAGATCTTTGAGTTAGCTTTCCAACGCAACTAGAATCGGGTCAATCAGAGTTTGGACGCGTAAGTTATGGCCCAAACCGTGAGACAGCGCAGGAGGGTTGGAAGTGGCGAAAACGGTCTCTGTTTCGACCGAAATGAAAGCTATCTCGATCGAGACAGAAGCGTCCATCTCGGCCGTGGCAGGGTCTATCTCGACCGAGACAGACTGATTGGTGAGATTTTGCGGGATTTTCACATATTTTGGGCGAGAATTGCTTGGGGAACAAGATATACATCAATTTGGAAGCAATAAATCATACCTTTTGAAGATATCCATCAAAGGCCTCAACCCTACTACTATATAAACTCTTCAATAGATCAGAATTAGGAGTTTTTTAATCCTTTTATCTTTGAAGACCTTCCCCCTTTACAATTTTTACACCTTTATTTTCTGTTTTCTTTAAGTTTTGTTAGAATTCCTCTTTACTTTTATTTGTTAAACCGTTACTTTTTAATGCAATCTTGAATTTTTCCTGCAATGTTTTTCTTCAATATGTTAGGCTAGAACCCTAAACAGGTTCTAGGGTTTCTCCATCTGTGATGCTTGTTTAGATTTATTTATTCAAACCCTTTTATTGGTTTAAACTCTTTGATTTTATTTCAAATCTATTTTCAATTGAAGGATCGAGTGATGAAAATTGGAATAGGTTTTAGTTATTGATTGAAGGACCGAAATGTGAAAATCGATAATAGGAAGTAAGAGTTTAATACTTTTGATTATCTGTCTGACCAAGAAGATTTCAATTGTAGGAAAATCTAGATCTTTATGAAATCGATTAATTGGTGTATTTTGAGACCGAGAGGAGATAGGTCACTAATTAGTAATTTAGGTTTTAATTGCCCGACCAAGGAATTAACTCCACAATAAAAGGTTTTCCACTAAAATTGTGTTTCATGGGTTTGAATATTTAATTCTTGCAAGTTGATCAGATTGGTAGATTTTCCTGTAATCTGTGCTTTTTATTATTTGAATTTCCCTCTTTAATTATTTCTTTTGAAAAACCAAAAACCTCAAATTTGATTTGCCCAAACAAGAGTTTTAAAAACTATATTCAGTATATGATTTCCCTTCGTTGCACTATCCCTCTGGGTTCGACAACCTCTGGGTTTTATAAATGTATTTGCTCTATGCTATGATTTGTATGCAGATTTAGCATCGATCAAATTGGCGCCGTTGCCGGGGATAGTCAGACGGCGAGTCGTTACTGGAAAGTTGAAGAACTTCTGGATTATGTTGTACTCTTTCTTTTTATTTTCGAGTTTAGTGTTATTATTTCTTTATTTTGGGTCTGTTGCTGTGTTTTCCTTTGCGTTAGTTTTTCTGAGTCGCGTCTGTTTTGGCTGAAGTGAGTCCCACCACGGTCGAGATGAATTAGCCATGCCGATCGTGATATCATCAGCCATGGTTGACACGAAAACCTCAATCCCGGCCGAGATAAAGTCCAAACCGGCCAGGACAGCCTGATCTTTTCCTCGTTTTCTGTGCAGGTGTATGAACACACGGAGCAAAGGGAAGACACTCAAGCCCGTTATACCAGAAATTGAAGCAGCTTACAGAAATAACAGAAAGAGAGGAAAAAGACTGAACTTCAAGATGGAAGCAAATCAAGAAGCCCCTCTGCAGAACATGACACCGGAGGAACAAAGACAATTTGTGAATGAGGTGCAGCAATTGAGGGCGCAACTTCTTGCAGCCTAGGCTACCTAAGCAGAGCAAGCCGCAAGACTGGCGGAACTGAATGAAAGGCAGGTCATGGTGCCACAGAGGTCCATCTTGGACAAATTTTTACCACAGCAAGAGGAGGCTGGATTTAGGGTTGGTATCAATGCTAACAACTTTGAGTTGCGCACGGGGCTGATACAGATGGTGCAACAGAATCAGTTTGGGGGGAGAGCTGTTGAAGATCCTTACGCCCACCTCAACCTGTTCATCGAGGTGTGCGACACGATAAAGCAGAATGGAGTCCTCCAGGACGTCATTAGGATGCGCCTCTTCGCATTCTCACTTAAAGACGAGGCAAGGTCTTGGTATGCTGGGCTTGACAAAAGCCAAATTGGGGCATGGGAGGAGCTGCGAGCAGCATTCCTCACCAACTACTTCCCACCGAGCCTGTTGCTGAAAAGGAAAGCTGCCATCACTACATTCGAGCACCTGTATGATGAATCCCTACATGAAGCCTGGAAGAGGTACAAAGAACTCCTGCGACTCTGCCCTGGACATGGAATTGATCTCGAGATGCAGGTCATCCACTTCTATGAAGGTCTGCCCTGGACATGGAAAGATGCATCTGCTGGCAGGATCTTGATGAAGAAAAGTGGAGTAGAGAGTATGAGACTTCTGGCAGACATGGCATTGAACAACCATCAGTGGCCAACTGAGAGACAGATTCCTATCAAAGCAGTGGAGACAAAGCCAGAATTTGATGTGGTTGCAGAAGTGAAGAAGCTTCGGGAGGAAATTGAGAAGCTGGGAACTGCTAAGGTTGCTGCTGTTAATACCGAGCCAAGTATGGCAATTGTACCGGTGGAGGCTGACTACATCAACCGAGGAGCAAGCAGTTCATCTGGAACTGCAGGAATGGAGGTAAACTATATTGGCTGTGGTTATCAAAATAACTACCGAGGTAATCAGGGGTATCACTATAACCATGGGCGATCTCACCCTGGTTTTTCTTATGCTAACCCCACTGCTGCAGAACACCCTCCCCCTGGTTTTGATGTAGGAACTGGAGGTGAAATTGTGGAGAAAAAGAAGTATGTGCTGGAAGAGACACTGGAAAAATTTATAAAGAGCTCAGACAACAGATTCGGCAAGGTGGAAAATGAAGTGAAAGGGATGAACAATCACATGCAACTGATGACAAAACACCTGCAGATGATGGACACACAGTTGAGTCAGATTGTCGCTACCTTGGGAAATCAGCACAAGTCGGGCCAACTTCCGAGCATGACGGAGACAAATCTAGCAAAGGCAAAGCCAGTAAATGCCATCTCGCTGCGATTTGGAAGGGAGTATGAAGGCCCGAGCAACCTAGAAAAAGGAATGAGTGAAGCAGAGGAGGAAAATCCCGTGGAAGACCCCTCTGTTTCGACCGAGATGGATTCCATCCCGGTTGAGGCAGAGGGAAGCAGGACGGCCGAGGCAGAGTGTGAACCGGCCGAGACAGAGCAAGCCAGCCCAGCCGAGACAAGCCAAGAACGACCGGGACAGAAGCAAGGCAGGATGGCCGAGATAGATGCATCTCGGTCGAAACAGAAGGCTATACTGGGCGAGAAAGAAAGATAGAAGAAAAAGAGAAGAGTTGATCCAGTTGCTCTCATTCCTTTCCCACAGAGATTCGCGAAAAAGAGGGAAGATTCTAAATTCAATAATTTTGTTGAAAATCTTAAAAAGGTGAACATTAATATACCTCTTGTTGAAGCTCTCAGGGAGATACCGGGATATATGAAATTCGTAAGGAGGCTGATGAGCGAGAAGAAGCAGTTCGTGGAAAACAAAACTGTAAAGATCCATGAAGAATGCAGCCTACTCCTACAGAAGCAGATCCCGATCAAGAGGTCTGACCCAGGATGCTTCTCGATACCTATCGAGATCGGAGGCAAAGAGTTCCAGAATGTGCTGTGTGACACCGGGGCAAGCATCAACCTGATGCCCTGGTCCATCTACAAGAAGCTGGAAATCGGAGAAGATGGTCCATCAGGCTTTGACACGAGACATCTTTCTTCTTGTTCAGCTTGATAGCAGGTATCTGAGGATCGACTGCCAAACATAATACACCTTTTAGTTTTATCGTATACCTCACAAACGTCCTTGTCAAACTTGACAACCATCCCATCATCGCATAGTTGACTTATGCTGATCAGATTGGCTGTGAGACCTTCCACATACAACACATGTTGAAGTTTTGGAAAGTCTGGCACGTTCAATGTTCCTTTGCCTGTAATTCTTCCTTTAGCTCCTCCTCCATATGTAACTGAACCACCACATATTTCTGAGTAGTCTGACAAACATGATCGATCGCCTGTCATATGTCTGGAGCAGCCACTGTCAAAGTACCATGTACCTGCAATGTTAGTTTTTAAAGAAGTGTAAATAACGAAGCAGTTTGAACTTGTTTTCTGGTTTTCATCTGCAATTTTTTTCCTGCAGAAAGGCTTGATGTGGCCTGCCTTGTTGCAGTAATGACACACATACTTCTTTGACTTTTCTTTCTCGTTTGACACTTTGGTGCCAGACTCCCCCTTTGTGAATTTGATCATGATCTGAGGATAAAAAATATTGGAACTGGGAGTTGTTTCATCGACATATCCGAGTCCACTTCCATCGGACGTTTTAGTGGCAAGGATCTCATCTAGAGTGTCACGTCCACGATTGATTTTGTCAAAGACAAAGTCAGCTTCCTTCAGCTTTTCCTTGAGATGGTTAACATCTTTGTCCCTCCTAGTGAGAAGAACTTCCAATCTCATGAGCTGTCTCCTTAAGGACTGATTATCTTCTTTAAGCCTTTCAATCTCCTGTCCTTGTTCCTCACATCGTCTATCCACAATGTTAAAGAGATCACTGACTTTGTCCATTTATTTTGGAGAGGTGACAAAGTTTCCTTCTTCCTCATTGCATTGACCTGAAACATACTCAGACATTGACACGTCAGAGTTAGATGCAATGTACCAGTTACTGGTGTCACCACATGGTACGATAGTGAGATCATTTGCTTCTTCCTTCCTTTAAGACTCTTCAGTGTTGTCCACCACCATCAGGTCATCTTCATTAAGTTCCTCAATCCTAACATATAACACAACCTTCTCATCCTCATCCTCTTCAGTGTCAGAGTCATCACTGAGGGTGGTGTTAAAGCTTAGTTTCTTTCTTCATAGAACAGTTGGACATTCGTTAGCAAAATGGCCTATTCCAGAACACCCATGACACTTGACATTATCAAAAGTAGAACTTTCTGAAAAGGATTAATACTATTTATGGCGTATTTATCACTCTTAAGTGAGGATGTGGTTGAGTTACTTGAGGCACTTGATGGCACAGAGGTTGAAGTCTTGAACCTCCTTGAGCTGGATTCACCTTTTCCTTTCTTCATGGATCTCATGAACTTGTTGAAATTTTTCGTTAAGAGCACCAGATTCGGTTGTTCCTCATCTAGCAATTCATCGTCTAACACCTTGAGGTCAAACTTTGATGACTTTGACAAACTTTCAACTGGTTCTTTTC
This sequence comes from Plectranthus barbatus, assembly GCA_026898455.1. Lineage (NCBI taxonomy): Eukaryota > Viridiplantae > Streptophyta > Magnoliopsida > Lamiales > Lamiaceae > Plectranthus > Plectranthus barbatus. The sequence continues at coordinate 167,319 of JAPKLW010001585.1, forward strand.
CAGCATGAAGTGCAACGCTCTTGCCCTTGTAAACCTGTGTTTGTTCATTCAAATTCATTTCAAATGTGGTAAGAATGCTTACCAATTCACCAATCTCCAGCTTTTCCAAATCCTTAGCCTCTTCAATTGCTGAAATTTTGTAATTGAATCTTTCAGGTAGAGATATAAACATCTTGCTAACAAGTCTTTCATTGCTAATAGTTTCTTAAAGTGCGAGAGCTTCATTTTCCATGGTCACCATCTTCTCAAAGTATTCGGTGATGGTTTCATCCTTGTCCATACGAAGATTCTCAAATTTGGTAGTAAGAAGTCTTATTTTGGTCTTTCGCACACTAGCGGACCCTTCACATTTGGCTTGAAGGATAAGCCAGACTTCTTTTGCTTACAGGCAACAGACATAAAAATTGCATCAAGAGCTTTCGCATTGCAGTTTGACAACATCCGTTCCTTATTTGTCCATTTTCCTTATTCTTTTGGAATCATGACAGTCTTTATTGCATCTTCAGAATCTGGAATTTCTTCCTTCGGAGGTGTCCATCCTTCCAGCAATGCAGCCTAAGCTCGTTCATCAACAGCTTTGATGTAAATTCGCATACGGGTTTTCCACATGTTGTAGTTGATCCCATTGCAATCCAGCATGGGAGGACGAGCTGGCACACTTGACATGTCCATTGTGAAAAACTACACTTAGGAACAAAATACTTAGTCCATCAAGTAGAGGTTCGTGACGCCAATTGATATAATATAGTGCCCGAGTTTAACACAATGGTGTCAAAGATAGTACACCACAAAAGTTTGACACACGCAAATCAAAGTATTTAACACACGCGCAAGCTAAAGAGTTTGACACAGCGGAATTAATTTTTTTTAAGGTTTATAAATCATAAAACCTCGAGAGCCACACGGCAAAATAGTTTTCACTTTTCAAAACAAGGTTTTCACAAGTGAAGAACAAAATATTAAACAAGATAGAAATTTTCCTAAGTTCACTCCTTAGAAAAATTCCTACGAAAGCAATCAAACAAAAAAACCACAAGATACAACCCAAATGCTCCTCCACTGTAGGATTCACTCTCCGAAGATGGATTCCACAACTCGATTGTAGACTTCGTGCGCTTGATGAATGATTGGAGAAACGATTCAGCCTAGAGAACTCGTATGAATATGTGTCTCACCTCTAAAACTCTACGTCTCTAGTCTTCTTCATCTCGTATTTATAGAACTTGGAGCACACGAGCACTTCTTCCACTACATGGCAATGGATCGTGTCGTCTTCCATGTCTTTACCTATTTATACAACAAAAATAAACTCCCACTAACTTACATGGGGGTAAATAAAGATGTAGAGGTGCTCCATATTATTTAGGAACAAGAATAACAACCTAGAATAACATTATAAAGGATATAAGTAATAATATATACTTAATAAATATAATATATTCAAAACCTAATAAATAGGACCTGTAAAAACATCATTAAACAGATAAGTATAAGTTTCCTATACAATAAGAGTTAGTTGTAACAAACAGATTCAAAACTTTGGCATTGAAGAGTCAAAGTTGTAAGCAGACAAGGTTTGACTTCAACCTGTCAATGCGAGTAAGTTTGACAACCGTGTGTCAAACTTAAATATTTGCACTTCACAGATGCTAATTTTGAGCAAGTCAAAGTTGCTTATGATGAGCGCAATGCCAGGATACAAGTCGGTGATCAACCAGGACGCATCACCAAGAAGGATATTGAGAAGGCACAAATCGCAAAAGGCATAACTAAGATCAGTGATGCTGAAGAAAAGATTGTAAATCCAGATGCTCTGTCAGATGCTGAATTTGACAAATTGCAAAGGAAAGGAGCATTCAGAGATTTGCAAGACGTCGTGCCAAGAAGATCTGGAGAATCGACAATGTAGCAAACTCTTGCGCAAGGGGAAAAGAGCTCTACTACTCTGACTGTTCAGCCCGTCATTGCGCAAGGGGGAAGTGATGGTACTGATGTTAACATTGAAAAAGTTGTTCAACTGGCTGCTACGCTAGGAGGTAGCAGTGCTGTGAAAGGAAGTGTGGAACAGACTGTTGCGCAAGGTGGAAGCAGTTCTGTTGTTGCGAAGATGATTGAGGATAAACAATTGGTTGCGCAAGGAAGAAACCAGATTGTTACCATCCTAGTTGAAGGAGATTTGGTGTAGGAGGAGAGCCAAATTCCTGCTGAAAGAAAAGGCGACAAGGCAGCAGAGAAGGAGACTACTGACCTCGAATTGATAGACACTGAAGGAACAACATCTGCTGAGATAATTGAACAGTCGGCTAGCCAGCAATCGGAAACAACAACTGAAAGGGACGCTGCTGCAAAGGAACTTGCTAAGAAGGATGCCAAAGAGATCGAAGTCGATACTTCATTCGATGTTGAGACCCGAGCGAGACTGCAGGTAAATCTTATTGCAAACGTGAGAGCACACAATGAGCAGTGTCTACAAGCTCTAGGAATGGATCCAGCTACTGTTCCAGAATGGAGACTAGGAGAAGAAAATCTTTTTGTGTTACACAAGACCATCAAAATTTTGTGGTAGAGACGTATTCCAATTCCTACTGCTCCCAAAGTCTCATGTATTTCATTCAGTGACATCCCGAGTGATGACAAAGTGGAGATGACTGCAAGTGCAGAAGTTGTCCATGGGATCTTGATGCTTGCAGAAGGTAACTCTGTGTTCAGAGTGGAGACGTTGAGAGTACTAATGGAAGGACAACCTGATAAAAGTTTAAGGTGAAGAGAATTATCAAATGGTGCCCTCCCGTCATTGTGAAAGATAAGAAGAATGATGACCTCATCTCGTGGGCGAAAGAAATTTGTGTATTCATTGAAGACTTAGTTACTGATGAACTTGAGACCAACTATGTCGCTGAATTCTTAGACGAGTCTTCAGATCTTGAGTGGTTAAAGATAGAATTTCAGTGGTGGAGATTCTTCGACTATGCCATCCATGAACTACATTATGAAGACCGAGCAATCATGATGGCATGGATGGGTCTGAGTTATCAAAGAAGTGAAGAAGAATGGGCAGATGATTGGATGGATCAGACATCCAAGCGGCAGTACACCGAGAAACAAGTACCTGCCAAGCAACAAAAGATCAAGGCCCACCAAGCAATCATAGGAGATCGTTCACTACCGGCCTCTGATTATGCCATTGTCGATTAACCTCCGTTCACTCAAGAGTTTAAATCCCCAGCAACAAGACGACAGATGACTGCAGCAGCTGAGTTGCATGCGAGACTAGCAAAAAAAAAAGCTGCACGGAAGAAAGCAGAGGATCACCAGAAGATGATGAAGTTTAGGGAGCGGATACTCACTACATTAGCAAATATCCCATCTCAGGTGGATAGTTTTAGGCCTCCGTCTCCAGTTGCTGCTGAAGAAGAACAAGCTCAAGAAGATGAATCCACTGCAGCAGAAGATGTTGATCCAACTGCTAATCCATCTCAGGCGCTAACAACCACTGCTGACATCCCTACCACCTCCAATCAAATGGTGATATCCATGGAGCCCTTGGTCATGAGAATTGAGCCATTGAGCTTCAGTACTTATAACAGGACCTCCAGAGATTCAATCATACCGTGGTAGAAAGGAGCGTTGGAGAGCAGGTTGTGCCGATTGTGCGAGCTGTAGTGTGAGCTCAAGTGGTTGAGGCTAATGATGAACTTTACTAGACGCTGCATGACAACTTTGAGACCTTCTCCACGGATCTATTGGCTGTAATCAAAGAGGGGGAAGAGAAGCGATTGGCAGAAGAAGCAGAGCGGCGAAAAAAAGAAGAAGAGAGACTCTGGCGCCTTGAAGCACGAAGGAAATTGAAAGAAGATTTAAGGAGACAACAAGAAGAAGAAGAGAAGGAGGAACATAGGAAGAAAGAAGAAAGGGAGAGAATCAAAAGAGAAGAAAGAGAAGCTTTGGTGGATAATTTCATGAAGGTCACAACAAAGACCATCAGAAATCTGAAGAAACCCACCGGCTCCTCTATTGCTAAAGATGCTGATTTGGACTCCTCAACAACCAAGAAGTAATCTTTCCAAATCTCAGAAAGTCTTCTGGTAAACCGTTGTTTTTAAATTTGGGAAGATATTTCCTATATCTTACTACGAAATCTTTAATGAAAACTAACCCAAGTTGAAGACAACACCTCATTGTCCAACGTTGAATTAACTATTATAGCTGAACTTACACATTCAGTGTAATCAACAAATTTTCTTGGATTGTTGGGTGTGTGATATGTTTCTGCAAGTTGCTCTATATATGTGTGTGAATGTGTTATATGCTTATCTGATTGATGATTTGAAAGCCATTTACCTAAAGCAAAATTTTTAATTGAACAATACCTTTGTTATTTTGAGGGGGAACATTTAGGAATCATTCTGAGTCTAAGGGAGTTGATACGGTGAGAATAAAATTGATAGGAATACTTTGTAATCTCAGTAATCAGCTTTCATGTGATCAGTTAGTGTTGACGCTTAGATTTGAGGCTTTGATCGCACCAAAAAGGGGAAAATTATTAGGAATGTTGTTAGAAATATTATAACCCCTTGGTCTTAATTGTATTTATATTAGTTTTGGTGCATCAAAGCTCAAGTCAATCTAATTTCTAGCAACTTAGTATCGAGTCGAATTGTAAAAGTCCTGTAAAAGATTACTCGAGTTGTAATAGAACTAGAATAGAAGATTGAAGAATGATGAACATCACATTTGAAGATCGAAGAATGCTAAAGGAATCAGCATATTTGAAGATTGTTGAAGATGCTAGTAAAGGCTAGCAAACTCTGAAGAATATTGGACAAGCCTAAAAGAATGCTGAAGGATTGAAGCAAACATGTTTTCAGCAAGATTGATGAGATATCAACAGACTACCAACTGCCAGCAAACGCACAACAACAATCAACACACAATACAAAGTCGTGAATCAATAGGGTACAAATCACAAGAAAACCCGACGAATAAGAGTGAAGGATAATCAACAGACACAAAGAAAGTTTCCAGATTCAAATTGAAAGATCAGTCCTGACAAAGACGACTAAATTAAGGAGATCGCCAATCAGAGAGAAGGGAGACGTGAAGAGTCTCCGTGCTTCGCAGGAAAAGAAGGATTGAGATTGGCGAGTGATCGATGCAAAATCTGCACATAGATTATAGCAAAGAGCAAACAAATTTACAAGAACCCAAAGGTTGTCGAACTCACAGGGATATTGCAACGAAGGAATGTCATATACTGAATGTAGTTTTTAAAACCTTTTTTTCGGCAAATCGATTTTAGGGGTCTTAGGTTTTTCAAAACAATTAATTAAAGAGTGAAAATTCAAATATTAAAAAGCACAGACTCTAGGGAAATCTACCAATCTGATCAACATGCAAGAAACTAATATTCAAACCCAGAAAAGATATTTAGGAGGAAAATCTATTAATGTGGAATTAATTCCTTGGTCGGGCAATTAAATCCTAAATTAATAACTAGTTCTTATCTCCTCTCGGTCTCGAACACACAAATAAATAAATTTCAATAAAGATTAGATTTTTCCTACAATTGAGATCTTCTTCGTCGGACAGATAATCAAAAGTATTAAATCCTAACTTCCTATTACTAACCTTCACCTCTCGGTCCTTCGATTAATAACTGAAACCTATCTCAATCTTCATCTCTCGATCCTTCGATGAGAATAGATTTAAAATCAAACATAAGATTTAAACCAATTTTAAGGGTTTGAACAATTTAATCTAAGCATGCATCACAGATGGAGAAACCCTAGAACCTATTTCGGGTTCTAGCCTAACATATTGAAAATAAACATTGCAGGGAAAATTAAAGTTTGCATTAAAAAGTGAAGGTTTTAACAAAAACTAAAGAGGAATTTTCGAAAACTTAATGCAAAGAAAACAGAAAATTAAAGTATAAAATAACACTAAACTAAAGATAAAAATTCTTGGAACCCCTAATTCTGAGCTACTCAAGAGTTTATATAGTGGTAGGGTTGAGGCCTTGGATGGTATGTTGACTCCGATATTCGTCCACCAATTACTTTGGTATCTTGCTTCTTTTAAATCTCCAACACATGCAAATTAGGTCTTCAGAACTCCGCGTTCCAGCCAGGTAGGCTTTGCTACGGCCGAGATAGACTCCTCACTTCGATCCTGTATTGGCTCGATTTGGATTTATTTCGACCCTCTATCTCGGCCGGTATGTTTTCTGCCACGGCGAGGCCGAGTTCCCTTCAGCACGGTCCAGCTGCATTCCAACTCGGTCGAAACATAGAGCTTCTTTTGGCGAATTTCTTTATCTTCTTGACCAATTCCTCACCTTTCATTACTTTTTCCTGCAAAACCATGCATCACGAGCACAACACCTTCCATACTATACTCATTCTCAAATCATTAGATAAAACAATTAAAATTGCATGAAAGAAAAGAGAAAACAATGTGATAAGTGAGTAGAAAAACGAGCTTATTAAACCCCCCAAACTTAAACACTTGATTGTCCTCAATCAACAAAAGAAAGAATCAAAAGTTCAAGCAGAAGAGAAGTGCAATGCCTCACAAGATTCATCACATTCAAACTCGTAAATCCACAAGACATCAACACTTTTGACAGAATTAGAAAATCTGTAAACTATGGAAGACTCACATGGGGCGTGTATCACTCATTCACTCATGTGTTTGGGATAATTATGAGATCACACAAAAGCTATGCACATCAAGTTCTACCATAAGCTTGCAAATATTCTAAATCTCCACTGCATACATGTGCACACAAGTCAGAAAGGACTTTATTCAAGGTTGTAATGTTGGCTTTTGTGAAGGGTAGGGAAATATATGGCCAAGTGACTCGAAATCAAATTCAGTGCGTCCACTTCATCAATCTCAACTCACTATCTATTCATATCTACCCAACTCCTTAGATCTCCAACACAACTCATGGCTCTTTTATTTAAATATTTTTTCTTTTTTCTTTCACATACCCTTTTATGCTCTTAAATAATTTTGCATATTCATTTGAGCTTATAAGGACTAATCACAACAATTATTTATTTTCTTTTTCTTCTATTTTTTTTTCAGAGCCCAACCTTATCTTCTGCTTTTACCCTTCTAATAATATCTTATCCTTTCTCAAACAAATCCTAACCGACTCTCATAGACAATAGTTGATTTCCCTATTTATTTCCAACTCATAGACAAAGAAAGAAAATATCATAGGCTCAAAAGGGCTGACTAGGGATAACCTTTAATTAGGACAGTGTTTGGAAAATTAGGCTAACAAAGATGGCCTAAAATCATTTCCTAAACTTGTGCACACTAGCAGTTTTGAAAAAGAAACAGAGCAAGTTCTAGAGAAACTTAAAAATGCAGACACACTCACAATCGAAATTCATGCTCAAAAACTCACACTTCGGACAATTTTCTTCCATAGTAAACATCAAATCATCATCTAACTATCATGACAACGCAAGTATCAAAACAAGTAATCCTGCGGTATTCTACATTCATGGGCATACTCGACCATTATCACAATCAATGCAAACTAAGTATATCAATTCAAATCTTGTATTCAAGTCTTAAGGTTCAATCATGCTCAAATTCCCACAATTCAATTTATTAAAAAATTTACCCATACAGAAATTTAAATAAAGCAAGTAAAAGATAGAAAATTAGTTTCAAAAACCTTAAATCTTCATCCCCCCAAACTTATTCGAAAATAAGAGAGAATAAGTTTTGAAATTAGATTCAAAGTTTGAAATTGTACCTCAATTGTTGGTCTCAGACACCAACTTTTTATCCTTCCTCTTCGGACCTCTGATCGGCGTGGATTTATGTCTGCTGACACTCTATCTCGACCATGGCAATCCTCATCTCGGTTGAGATGGAGCCTTCTTGTCAACCTCCTTCTTGGTCGAAACATCCCATGTCTCGATCTTCTGTCTCGACCGTGGTAGGCTTTGCCTAGGTCGAAACAGGCTTCGATTCTCTTTTTTTATCAAAAGACAAAGAAAAAAGTGAAAGCAGCAAATAAAAATAAATCGAAAATAATAAAAAGAAAAGGGAAAAATCAAAAACACAATGGGTTACCTCCCATTCAGTGTCTTATTTACCGTCGTGGCTCGACTCAGTATCAGCTCACCAAGGCATTTGAGTCCAGACTCGTCGACCCCTTAAATCAATCATGAAGACCCGGCAGTTCTTAATGATGGTGGTATACTCAAAATGAGGCAGCTTAATTGCCGATTTCACTGCTTTGTTTCCTTGTTCCCACCGGATGGCTTCTTCTTCTTCATCCGGTGTCTCATCCCCTTCTGCTTCTTCTTCAGTAACCATGATCTGGTTGCATTCTCCTTTCCTCTTATTCTTGTCTATACAGAAGGTGATAGACTCTTCATTCCCTCGCAATGTGATCTCTCTCTTCTTGTAGTCGATTAGAACTCCAGCTGTGTCGATGAACTCTCTTCCCAAGTGATGGATTTATATACTGAAAGCATTATGATTGGTATATTATGTACAAGGTCGATTGGTTAATATACTAGAAATCATAAATGTTGTATGTTTATCTCCTGTCTGAATTAACAAACATGTGTCGCAAACACAATTATCCTCTTATCTCGTCGATAGGGAGATCATACGGTGTGCAGAAGATCACGGAAGATCATATGGATCATTTGACCTAGCGAGATATAAATGATTATCACAGCTGAGACAGTTCCAGGATAAATTGTCGGTGTAGGCTGCAGCATACACAGTAATAAGCATCTTATCTTGGATGGCTTGGTATGCTGGTGTGGGGCACACATTGATAAGGACCTAAGTCGAGATCGATTCTTTTATCTGACATTAAAAGAATCTAGATCTCTATGGCTTGATGAGATCCTAAGCCTACATGAAGGTAAAGAAGTATATGCAGATTGTGTATTACTTTGAGTTGCAATGAAAGGCTCTAGTTGAGCTTGTATATCTGTATCTTGGGTAATAGCAGTTTGTGTATGATTGTCTGGTACTGGAACTAGGTAAGCACATCCAGTATAGGATGGTGACATTCCCTGAACAACTCAAAAGGTTCGTTATGCTAAGTCCTGCAGACTGATTAAGTTCAAGCATAAGTGAAAATGTTTGAGTGGATTGATTCAGGAATACAAGATGTTAATTAATTAAATAGCTTGTCAGAGATTAAATTAATCAATGAATATCTGTAACCTTAAATGTGGGGATATACCGAGCCCATGCAAGCCGTACCTCAAAACGTGGTAGCAAATAGGTAGGACAGTATTGATTCTCTGGTGGAATGAATCAATATTAATTAATTAATTATATTCTGGGTTGAATATGAGAATTAATTAATTGATAGGCCTTATTTGCTATTTGCATTCTGGTCCCTGGTCTGACCCATTAAACTCAAGCCCAATAGAAGTCCAGTATTTTCCTATAAATAAGCCTCAGTTCCTCAGATCTCAACACACCACAAGATCATAAGTTGCACACAGCAAACCAGGTTTTGGGAGCTGTGGTGATCGACTAGATCTGAGAAACGAGGAGGAAATTCTGCTTCTTAACCGGGCAAGGAATCATGAGGGAATCCTCACCAGATATTCAGATTGAGTTGGGATACAGATCAGAAGATCAGATCAGGAGGATTTTCTCTCTTCTCTCTCTCCTTGTTTTCGAAAATAATTAACTTAATTTCTTAAGATATATTTCCTGTTGGTCCCTTATTATCAGAGTCGTCGTGGTTACAGTAAAGTACACACACGAAGTGCAGCGGAATAGATTACGTTTTCTTGTATTTAAATTATTCTCAACTTTATTTTTCGTTAAGGTTTTCTTAGGTTACCTTTTCAATTATACACTAGTAATCATGGTTAAAATATAATAGCTCGAAAAGCAGTAACAACAAGACAACACGCAATTTATAGTGGTTCGATCAAATGATCTACGTCCACTCCTTAGCCGAATCGCTAAGAATTTTACTAGAAAGTATACGGTGTACAAAGAGTTGCCTTTCCTGTTAAGCAATCAGCCTCCTGAGGGTCTATCT